>SKCR01001011.1:0-42247 GCA_019454045.1 Zanthoxylum bungeanum
CCAATTTATAAGAAATTGGATGGGAAGCTTGTCCCTGACGCATAGACGTCAACCAAGCTGCTACTTTTCTTGTAAATATTATATCTCTTTGTCTTTTCCTAATAATTGTAATTTGTTTTGTTGTTTTCTCCGACAGGATCCAGACCTTTTTGACTAATCACGATATTATTTCGCTACTAATCGTCCTATGGAAGATACCTGTGCTATTTTTACTCACCCTTTTCAGGTACTATAAATTCAGCTCGTCATTGTACTTTTGAAGGCATCCAGAGTTGAGAAAGAAATACATAAAAAAATGGAAGCCACTTCAAGAAGACGAGTTGAAAACATCTGTGTGTTCTGCGGTAGTAGTGTTGGGTACTAACACATACACATAGAAGCAGCACAGGAATTGGGTCGAGTCTTCAGCTGCAAGGAATATGCACTTAATATATGGCGGAGGAAATCTTGGACTTATGGGGATCGTTTCAAAGGCTGTACAGGAAGGAGGAAGTCATGTTTTGGGAATCATCCCAAAACCCTTGGCAGAGGCAAATCTTATTGAACCATCAAACGGAGAGGAACTGATTGTGTCAGGTATGTCTGAACGATTAGTGGAAATGATTAACCGTGCTGATGCTTTTATTGCTTTGCCAGGTGGCTTGGGTACATTGGAGGAAATTTTTATTGTGTTATCTTGGGCGAACCTGAACATACCCAGAAACCAATTGGACTGCTCAACGTTGATGGATTTTATGATTTTCTTTGTTGTGTTCTTGATGATGCTCGGAGAAATGGGTTCGTGTCCAAACCTTTAAAAGAACTCCTCTTTACTGCCAGAACTGCTCCGGATCTAATAGACCAACTCATAGCCTATGAACCGCGAGTTGACCCAATCCTTTCAAAGATAAATTGGTCTGAGGACGATCGTGGTAAGAGGCGTAGGATTAATATGGATCTTAACCTTTAATTTCCTGTAGATTTCAGCTAACCAGGTACGACCTTCGTAACTCTCCTTTTACTGTTTAAGACATTGGGGACAATGTCTCATTTAGGTTTGGGGGAGGGAATTAGTTGATCAGTACCATGTTTTTAGTTTGTTTATAATTTTTATTTTTAGTCCATAATTTTTCGAAAAATACAAAAAAATTGAAAAATTTTCAAAAATTACAAAAAAATATTTTGCGTTTTTGTGTTTTGACTAAAAAGGTGAAATTGGTAAGAGATAGCGGAGTAAGGAGTTCACACTCCTGATACGTATCTCCAACCTATTTTCAAAACAAGTTAAATTTTGTTTATTTCATTTTAAATTATTTAATTTGTGAATTCTCCATAATACTGACTAAAATGGATCTTCATATGCTTAGTTGGCAGGTATTATCAACATACATGGAAACATACTGACATGAGCTGTAATTGAAAAGTTTGTAATATTCAGTGCTCTAGTTTAATTGGAGGAAGCATCTCAAAAAGCGATGGCGTAAAAAAAAAAAAAAAAAATTTCTGATGAATAAAATAAAGCATCTAAGATCCGGGTTATTAAGTCTGTAAGGGTGTTTTAACACCTAGTGCCCTAAAACCAACTGGTTTGGGAGTCACTGGCCCAAAGCTCGTTACATGGATCGAAGATGCTGCAAAAATATATTTATATCTGAAGTCTGGGTAATTAAGTCCGTAGAGGTGTCTTAACACCTGGTGCCCTAAAGCCAACTGGTTTGGGAGCCACCGACCCAAAGCTCGCTACATAGACGGAAGGTATTGTATATAAATAAAAAGTCAAAATTCAGAAATAGCAAAGAAAAAATCAGAAAAATCAGAAAAATTTATTCCATTGCTGCAAAAAGGTGTGAAATCTGATAGAATTTTAGGACAAAAATATTATTCTCTTATCAACTGCACTTATGACTGTTGTGGGCAAAAATGAATTGATTAATATTTTGTTGGCTGTGTATATGGAGAATGGTAAAATAATCGGAGAATTTACTTATTCGGTAATTTAGAAAGAAACAAAACAACTAGTAACTTGTAGTAGAAGTTTCACCTGATTAGTCACTAACTTCTTTATTCTCTTTTCGCTTGTCTTTTTGCTTTTGTGTGCATTATTTTTACTAACTTTTTACTTTTGTAAAAATGTTTGTGGGTATCATTGCTGTAAACCCTCACGAGACTACAACTCGTCCACTAGGGACACCTAGGGGTTTAAAGGCTTGTTGCATATGCTAAATGCAACCGTGATCCCTACGAAAGTGGCTTAGTTAATTTTATTTTTATGTTATTTTATTCTATGTTTTGCTCGAGGACTAGCAAAATGTTAGGTTTGGGGGTGTGATGAGTGGTATTTATATCACTATTTCCCACTCATTTAGCCTAATGTTTTGTATTGTTTCTCGAGTTTTATGAACGTTTTGATGTGTTTTGTTGTTATTTTACAGATAAATAAAGTTTGGAAAGCACTTGAGGCAATTTGGGGCAAAAACGGACAAAAATGCGTCAACAGGGATATTTTCGTCTTTTCCGCGTCGCGACGCTGAAGCCTCGCGCGGCGCGACGCCCAGGATGCGCCGAATGTGCTAACATGCGCCGTCAGCCACGTGTCAAAATCTGATTGGTTGGACTTGCTAACGTGCGCCAGATCTTGCTAACGTGCGCCGCCCTTGCTAACATGCGCCTCATGCCATGTGTCATCACCTCATTGGACCACCCAAACCGCGTGCCACGTGTCGCCTCCTGGACTAATCACATCAGACACGACTATCAACGAATCATGCAGTGTCACTATTCACCATATTAGTCGGAATTTACATCCACATCACAAGATTACACGTGGCACGATTTCATTGGACCGCATCGCCAGTCAACCAGAGCGTGACACATGTCACCAATTATTGTGCCGACAGCCGCGTGGTCAACGTACGCGTGGACTCCATAAACTGTTGCCAGCGTCGCGACGCTAGTGCATTTTCAGCGTCGCGACGCTGGGCCAAAATTTGCCTATAAAAGGAGGCCGCCATTTCAGTTTTAGGGGCACCATTCTCTCTCATTTCTTTGATGTAAAAATCGGGAGTTTCTCTCTCTAATCTCTTTTAATTTAAGTTTTGTAATTAATTACATTTTGTAATAGTAATTACTTTCTGTAATAGTAATAGTAATAGTAATTTATCTTGTTTTTACTGTTTCAGTTTTACTATTCAACCATGATGAGGTAACTTCTCCTTGCTAAGGTGAAAGGTAATTATTTTACTGTTACTATTTAGATTAATCTCCCTTAAATATAATATATTTACTATTTAAAATTTGACTTAATACGGATACCGCCATATTGGTCGGTTGGTTATTAAATTTAAATTGGTTTAAATCTGACTAATCCAGGATACCGCCTATATGGCTGGTTGATAATTAAATTTTCTTACCGCCTATATGGCAGGTTCATGGACAAATCATACCGCCTTTATGGCTGGTCGGACTTAATTTGAATTAATCAGGTTACCGCCTATATGGCTGGTTGGTAATATTATCACAAGTTTATATATTATTTTATGGGAGATATCTAAAATAGTAAATAGTAAAAGTAATTCCTTTTACCTTAGCATTTTATTTTATTTTATTGTTATTTACTTTTCAATTTACTTTACCGCATTTACTATTTCGCATTTTTACTTTATGGTTTTTACTTTTAAGTTTTTACTAGCCCTAGCCATGTGTCATAACTAAGTTAGTTATCTAGGGTTGTGATGAATTTCAATATCACTGGTTTATAAGAGTTAGATTATAGTTTGGGTAATATAAAGATTTATTTATTGAGTCTTAATCTTAATGCTTTTTATTAACTGGCCATTAATAAAATTGATTAGGTAAACTTAAAATGAACTAGACATAAGGATTTTAAGTTTAAGACCTTAGACTCAATAGCCCACGATCTTCCTTGAGGATAGATAACTCTTTTAATAGATTTCCTTACAGGATAGGAATATACCTGTCGGGCGGGGGTAGCCTTAATTGGAACTTAATCTTAATGAATCTAGGTAATTTGGTTGACATAGACATATGGTTCAATTGGATTATACTAGATATTTGTAATTGACCATCGGAAGAGGCTTTCACATAATTTAGTGTTCTAGGTTAATAAATCAATATATTACCCAACTATAGGATAACCACTTCATTTTTAAATAATATTGAAAAGATTCACAACCCTAGATAGTTTTTAATATTGAATTTTCTTAAAACTTACTTTCGAACAATTTTATTTACTTGTCTTTATACACAAAAAGAACGAGTTGAAAATCAACTTGGAAAAAAAAAATCAAAAGAATCATGAGTGATAATGAAGGTGAATATAAGTCACCATTCGGTGAATATTGTTCCACCATAGAATTATTCACGAAACTATTGTTCCTTATTCACCTCCTTAAAATGAGATTATGGAATAAAAAAATCAAACGTTTAAGGAAATGATGAATGACATGTTAACAAGCTCTAGTTTACCCCAGAACTTGTGGGGAAGCCTTGTTTTCCGCCAACTACATTCTGAAAAAGCTACCTTACAAAAGATTAGACAAGACACCATATGAATTGTATCTCGCCAAAGTGATGGTTCCTAAATCTAAGAGGGTTAAAGAAGGCCCAAAATCATTGACTGTATATTCATTGGATATGCTCACAACAGTAGCGTGCATCGATTACATAAATATGAGATTCCTGAGATCAATGTAAATATGATAATTGAGTCAAAGAATGCGACATTCTTTGAAGAGATTTTTCCTTGTAAAGAAAAATACAAAATTAGTATCTCAAACGAACCATTGATACTACTACAGGTAGTGATCAAGTTAACTAAGAATCAGATAAACATAAAAAAATATTGAGGAAAATGAACATAGACGTAGCAAAAGAGCAAGAACTTCTAAATCATTTCTAAACATCTTGGACCTACTTTACTGACATACTTGTTAGAAAATGAGCCTCAAAGTTTTAAAGAATCGATGTCTTCTTAGAATGCACCTTTATGGAAAGAGACTATCAATAGTGAAATTCATTATATCCTTCAAAATCATACTTGGGAGTTGGTTGATCTTCCTCCAGGTTGTAAGCTATTGGGCTACAAATGGATTTTCAAATGGAAGATGAAGCTGGATGGATCAATAGATAAGTATACTGTAAGACTTGTCATAAAAGGTTATAGACAAAAACAAAGGTATTGATTACTTTGATACCTATTCACTAGTGACCTGTATAACTTCCATAAGAATGCTTATAGCCATAGTAGCCATATTTGATCTTGAAATACATCAAATGGATGTAAAGACAACATTCTTAAATGGTGAATTGGATGAGAAGATTTACATGAAGAAATACAGAAGGTTTCAATGTTCTTGGACAAGAACACAAGGTGTGCAAACTTGTAAAATCTTTGTAAAACAAGCACCTAAACAACGGCATGAGAAATTTGACAAAGAAATATTGTCAAGTGAATTCAAAATCAATGAGTTCAATAAGTTTTTATACACTAAATCAAATCAAAAGGGATATGTCATTGTGTGTTTCTATGTAGACGATATGCTGATAATTGGTACTAATCTTGAGATGATTCAATCTACCAAGAAAACTTTGACTAGCAAATTTGACATGAAAGATTTAGGAGTGGCGGATGTGACTCTAGGAATTAAAATTTCCAGAACATTAGAGGGATACACATCATCTCAAGCTTATTATGTTGAGAAAATACTTGAGAAATATAAAAAAAAAGATCTAAACGTGGCTGTAACTCATATGGACCTAACTCTACATCTGTTAAAGAATACTGGTTCGAACGTATCACAATTAGAGTATTCGAGAATCATCAAAAGTCCGATGTGTCTCACAAAATGCACATGACCAGATATCACTCAAACCGTGAACAGGCTTAGTAGATATACGAGTAATCCATGATATAACCACTAGAAAACTATAGTAAAAATTTTGAGGTATCTGTGAGAAATTTCAAAATATGGTATGCATTATACGAGATATCTTACTGTTATAGAGGGATACATCGATGCTAACTGGATATCTAATACATTAGATTCCAAATCCACGAGTGGTATGTTTTCATTTTGGTGATGTAGCCGTATCATGGAAATCTTCGAGGTAAATATGTATTGCTGATATACTATAAAGTCTGAGTTTATAGTATTAGACAAAGCAGCGTAAGAAGCGTAGTGGCTTTGAAATTTTTTAGAGGATATTCCAAATTGGCCAAAATCGATGCTTGCTATAAGCATATATGTTGATAGTCAATCGGCTATTAGGAGAGCCCAAAATATAATGTATAATGGTAAGTCTCGACACATACGTCGAAGACACAATACCATAAGGTAACTACTCTCAAACAAAATAATATCAATAGATTATGTCAAATCAAAGGAAATCCTAGTGGATCCACTTACTAAAGGTTTACCTCGAGAGTAAGTTGAGAAGTCATCAAAGAGAATGGGCTTGAAGCCTATAAATTGAGAATTGTCACTGTGGAAACCAAACGTATCTGACTGGAGATCCCAAGGTCTAGGTTCAAAAGAGACAACTGAAACTTTATGCAATTCAAACCAAACACTGTAGAGTTTTATACTTTTTCTCATTCTTGGGATGACGTAGATTGCTGTCTATCAAGGTTATGATAAAAAAATGCTTTTAATGATCGCTATATTAGGAGAAAAGTTCTAAAAGTGAGACTGATTCAATAAGAATTTTAAAGGCGGGATTCCCTAAAGTACTTGATGAAGCTATGGCCATTGTTCATGGCCGAATTGAAAATAATAATAGAACGTGAAATGCTGAAATGAAGCTGTGTGATGGCTATTGTCTTGGTTTACACTAACATCAAGGGTCACTGGTTTGTCAAGTAAATCCGATAGTCATTTACTAGGAAAGATTCAAGGCGAAAGCTACCTATTCCGATACACTTTCATTTTAATGAAACTCTCTTAAGTGTTTGCATTGATATTTAGACAATTTTGGGAGATTGTAGGAAATTTTCTAAATATAAGGTGTATATTTATAGGGAATAAAATGATAGAATCCTTTAATAAGAAATGACACAACCTTTTTATATTGAAATGATATGTTCGTTAATAAGAAATGACACATCCTTTAGGCTTAAAAGGGTTCATTGGGGGGTTATAATCCTTAAAATAATGTATACCTTGAAATAAGAGGTACCTTTACAAAGGAAACCCTCTATGTTTATAAAAATGGGTCACTGGGTTCATTTTACTCATTCAATTCTTACACAATTTTTAGGCATATTAGAGAATCATATTAGAGAGTTTACAATATGTTAGTTCCATTTTTATTGGCAATATCCGTAACAAAATAAGTTCAATTGAGTTTTAATGAGTCTTGAAGATCTCGGGGTAATTCGACAAGTATTTGGACAATATCAGATGGAAATATCAGAGTGATGTTCACTCATTTAGACATTACAGAGGATTTAGAGCTCCAATTGATATGAAGTCAGTTTCATTGGAAAGTAGACTCGAAGACGATTGCGTACATGTAAAAAACGCATGATTTGGCCAATGGACAAGAAAATGAATTCTTGATTACCTTGTCTTCTTTGTTTTTTGTTTCTTGATTTTCACCTTGAAGACTTTCATGATTACCTTGTCTTATTTGTCTTGGTGATATTGATCCTTTATTGACCATCAATATAAAAACACAACCTTAACCTTATTTTCTAAGCCTTCAGAGTTCTCAAGGAGGAATATTGGTATTCAGAGTTTCGGCGTTGCGAGTTCGGAGGGTTGATCCACTTAGAGACTTCATAGGTTCTGAAAAAGGTCACTCAATATGGGCTCGGGGAGTTGTTCGAGTTATTATATTCTAGAGGTATTCGAGTCGGTGAAGTTATCACCATAGGTCATATACCATCACTTTATATTTTTCTCATTATAATGGAGATTTGGTTGGTAGCCTATATACCCGATGTTTTACTCGTACAAGTTTTCCACTTCGTCAACAAGATTATTGTGTTGATTGTTTAGTACTTTGATATATTTGTTTTATTTTATAATTGCATAGACTTAAGGGTGTATGTTCTTAATCCACATAAATAATAATTAGGACCTATCTTAAATTATTATGTATAATTCCGCATAGGGTCAGAACCTAGGAGAAATTCAAATTTTCAATTGGTATCAGAGTCTGACCGCGATTCTTGACCCGTTTATATATAGATAGAAGTCAACCCTTAAACTGTTCCCATTCTTTGATGTGACAGATTACCCTTATTGGAAAGTTTGCATGAGAGCTTTCCATAAGTCCTTAGATGAAAAGGTCTGGATTTGAGTAGAGCACATGTGGAAACCTCATGTGGTTATGGTTGATAGGGTCTCTTCTCCTAAAGATAAATTGACTTGGACAAGACATGAGTTTGAAGTGAGCAATAAGAACAACAAGGTCATTAATGCCATTCATACTACTGTTTGCTGCATTGAGTTTAAGATAATATCAATTATTGAGATAACCAAGGATGTATGAGACATCCTTTAGACTTCTTATGATGGCATATTGTCCGTTAAAAATAATAGGCTCCAAGAGCTTGCTACTAGGTTTGAAGTCGCTAGTATGAAAGATGATGAGTCTTTTGCTGAATTTTATACTGAGATTAACGATATCATTAACTTCAGTTTTAACCTAAGCAAGAATATTCCTAGGAATAGGATTGATAGGAAAATCATTAGATCATTTCCTGAATGGTTTTTACCAAAGATCATAGTCATCGAGGAAAGTAATAACTTGGATCACCTTAAATTAGAGAACCTCGTAGGAAAAATTCAGGTTTATGAGATAAAACTTCTTGAACATAGAAAGCCCAAGAACATAGCGATGAAAACCTTAAAAGAATTTACCCATCATTCATCAAATGATAATGAAAATGTTACTTTCACGGATAATGATATGGCAATATTTGTGAAGAAGTTCAAGAAATTTCTTAATATGAAGAATAATGGTCATAACACTGATAGGAAAAGAGATGAGAAATCTAGAGAAAGTAGCCATCATATGAAAAATTCTAAAGAGGACAAGGATAGCAAAGCTCGCGCTATTCAATGCCATGAATATGAAGGGTATGGTCATATTAGGTCTGAATGTTATACATACCTAAAGTCTAAGGGCAAGAAAGTTATGGAAGCCTCACTTAGTGATTTAGAATGTGACTATACTTTTGATGAATCTCCTAAGGAGAAAAGCAATTACATTACATTTTCTTCGAGTGTGGTCGGTGAGAAAGAGGATTACATTAGTGATGTGGATGCTGGTTCAGAATTCTCTCACGATGACTTTGTAGATGATGATGGTCTTCAGGTAGCGTATACTGAACTGTTCAATGAGAGCTTAGCTATCAAGAAGATGAACAATAAGGTCAGTAAGAGGCTAAAGGAAACTAAGCTATAAAAGAATGAAGTTCAAACCACGTTTGAGCAAAGCCTATTGGTTATTTATGGCATTGAGAAGAGTAATAAATACTCAGTTGATAGAGTCAAATTCTTATAAGTAGAACTTGAAATTGCTAGAACCCAGATATTTGTATTTTCTAGTGGGATTGATAAACTAGACCGTATGTTAGGAATTATCGTTGAGTCAAAATGTGATAAGAAGTCATCGTCTAAAACTATCTCTACCCCTTCTAAATGAGACTTAGGAAAGAAACCCACTGATGAGCGTCATGCGATTCCTTTTGTTGTTCCTCATCCTTTGATCCAACCTCAATCTAGAGATGTGGTGGTTAAACCTTGCTCTCTTTCGAGGTTTATGTTTGTTTTTCATCATTATGGCAAGGCATGACATATTACCAACATCATGAAAAGAAGAAAGAAGAAAGTAGGGCTTAAGTTCTTCATGTTGCACAAACAAAAGAAAAGACCTAAGAGTGTTTCGATTAGGTTTGATTCTTTAAATCTAACTTTTCAAGTTTTTGCACTAGCTAAACAGACTTAAATCATTAGTGAGAAACTTGTACTATTGACTAGGAATACTCAGGTGAATGAGATTCCTAAGAAAGTTTGGGTGAGGATGCGAGATGACTTTTGTAACACCCCGGTAATCTTGACGATTATTATGTTATGGGACCATGATACATGATATAAATCTTGTTCGAACACGTATACATTCATGAAATGACTTTTTAGACATTTGATAAATTCCTCGCAGTTCCGATACATAATTTATTCCAAGATTAAATCCGAACAGCCTGTTGTATTTAGGCCGTAATTGTTGATCTCTGATTTTTATGAACTTTATATCGTCGAAAATCCAAGACCGAGACCTACAACTTCCGCATTGGATATTGTTCCAAACTTGAATCATAAGCGGGTCAAAAAGTATGATTTTCGTGGCCGATACAGTATAATTTGAGAATAGTCTAGATTTGGGGTGATGTGGCTCAACCCTAGCCACCCATTTCATAATAAAAATCAACCTCTTTGCCTATAAAAGGGCATTATTCCTTCATCTTCTTAAGCTAAAAACATCAAGGGCTTGTAGGGGAAGCCTTCTCATGCCATTTTTATCCTCATCAACTTTTTTTCAAGTCATTTTGATCCATTCAATCTTCATTCCAAGATTGGTAATCTTCCTTTCTCTTTCCATCTTCTCAATTTTCAATTTTGAGCAAAGGAATTAAACCCCCCAATTCGCACCATCTAAACCTATGGTTTGGATGGTGCTTAATTGGCTTTGGTTAAGTTGTTATCATGCATCTTGAGAAGTGTCATGGTAGTTTAAGCATGAAATTAAATCTTTATGTGTATAAATGTGTTGGGGGATTGCTTTTGTGATTTGATGATACTAAAATAAATGGTTTGAGTTTTAATTGAGGATATAAAATGAGTTATGTAAAGTTGAGTTAGGTTTTGGATGATAATGTTGGGGTTTACTTGAGCTTTGTTATTAGAGATTGATGTGTATCCCTGGAATTGGGTGAGCGTCGAGACACCAAGAAGCTTGTGTCATGACGAATGGAAAACAGAAGCACTCTACCTCGATTCCGTTTGAGTGGGTGTCGCGACGGCCAGAACTTGGCGTCACTATGCGAAGTAAGCAGAGGCTTTGACTCGGGTCTGATCAGGTGGGCAACGCCATGCGTGGAGTCTGGCATCGCGATGCGGAATAGAACATGCTCTCTGCCTGGGTTTTTTTGCATAGGCGTCGCGACGTACCAGATCTGGCTTCACGAAGCGAGACATAAATAATTCTATATCATTTCAGTTCAACTTAAGATGTTAGAGGCCACCCTTAGGGTCTCGTATCAGTTCATATACACACATTATAACATGTCGCAAGCATAACACCTGAAGTGGTGATTAGAGATTAATTTGTTAGTGTCCTAGACATGCCAATGATCTCTAAACATTGATTTGTGTGTGAATAAATAAGATAAGTTTGCGCAATTAACTTACATTGATCGGTTGAAGTTCAAAACTTTTCCATGGATGTAGAAGCTCCAAGCCCTATTTTTGAGTTCCAAACTCTTGGGTGAGTTTCCCTATCACATTTCTTTGACTACCAAAGTGCTAGCTTTGTCCAAAATTGAAACAAAATTTTCTCCTCCAATGAGAGGTGAGTTCGGCCATGTAGAGAGAAATGAGAGAGATGAGTGAATATTAGTAGTTTACTTGGTTGTTGTGTGATTTAAAGTCCAACAATTAAAGTTTCCAACT
The DNA here is from genome assembly GCA_019454045.1 of Zanthoxylum bungeanum. Classification (NCBI taxonomy): domain Eukaryota; kingdom Viridiplantae; phylum Streptophyta; class Magnoliopsida; order Sapindales; family Rutaceae; genus Zanthoxylum; species Zanthoxylum bungeanum. The sequence goes on from SKCR01001011.1 coordinate 11,676, forward strand.
ACTTCCATCAAGTTTCATGATTGATGTAAGTAAAGTGCGTCCCACCACTTTCAAATTCCAAATTTAAGTTGGCTTACACAACACACTTTGGGCCCGGGTTCGTTTAATCCGACTAAACAAATTTTCTGTCTCTAAATAATTAAATCCAATTTAATTAAATAATAATGCCAAGCAAAATATTACGAAAGTCGTTTACGAATTAATTCCAAATTAATTCATTCGCTTGAATTAAAATCCAATTTTAATTCCGTATTGAAATCCAATTTCAATTAATATATCTGATATATTATTTTAGCCCAAATAAATAAATTAAATAGAAAAATCCAATTTAACTATTAAATTTATTTTACCGATTAATTGCAAATTAATCACGTTCTCTATTCTGTACGAATTTAATCCCAGATAAATTCTTGACGCAATTAATCCCAGTTTAATTTTCTCTCTGATAATTAATCCCAGATTAATTCTTGCCGTAATTAATCCCAGATTAATTTTCTCTCTCATAATTAATCCCAGATTAATTCTGTTCGAATCAAATGTCATTGGTGAATATTTGGGAAACGACCCAAAGAGATTTCTGAATATGTTGGCAGTAAATACGGTTGTCAGACTATCTGACACGTACGTACCCCGTACCACGTTCTCACTTATTTACAGGACAAAGCACTGTGCCTACCCAATTCTCCAGAAATATTCAACGAGGAATATATAATATGTATCAGGCATAGTTATACAATGTATTTCGTATTACGATCCAGTATCGGATGTCACATGCTAGGCCTGGGGCTGGCTCTATGTCTGCCCCGTACGAAGAATATATCGGATCACAAGTAACTAGTCTATATATCATAACCTAGTCATATTATCCCGATAGCTGCAGCATTTAAGAGCAACAATACCATATCCTGCGTGATCATCATCTCCATATGACTGAAGTGATACTTCCATCTTGACATCATACCCAATACACTACGATTCTCAGTAAACCCAGAAGAGGCATACACAGAACCTGTTAAAGCTCCGGAAGACCAAAACCAAAGCGTACTGATTATCGCAAGTATTAGCGATGCAAGTCTCAGGTTAAGATCACATACACCTACCCTTATTCGGATTCCCATAGACACATAGTCATACTACCAATGGGATTCCAATGGGGAAATCCAGAGCGAAGCTGTTCCCGGTTCAACAGCAAACAGAACCTTTTATCATACTTGCATATGTATCCAATACTTAAATATGTGATAACTATGCCATTAAGCTTCCATAACGCGCACAAGTGTAATACTAGTCTATTCTGCATTATCGATGTCCAATCTCGATAATACTATGACTATGGATATTTAATGATCAAACCTTTCATGGATTAATAATGTCTCATATCTTATTAATCCGGTACTAATCATATGGACTTTTATCATTTATATATCCAAGTAATCCAATTACAAAATGATAAAATAGCAATTTCCTTTGTCACATAGTTAATTTGTACAAAAACACAATGTCTTTTGCAAATAGTGATGCTATTAGTCATAATTTTCCAACAATCTCCCACTTGGCCTATAACCAATCACTCAAGTGCCAACACATGAACTATGTATAGGTCACTCAAACTTTTGCTGAGATATAGCTTTCTTCAGCGGATCTGCAAGGTTATCATCTGAAACGTTCTTTTCGATCTTGACATCGCCACGATGTATGATCTCATGAATCAGATGAAACCGTTCGAAGTACACACTTGGATCATTGATGAGACTGCGGTTCTTTAGCCTGTGCTGTAGCCAGCTCAGCTGCTAACAGAACTACTCCTAATCCAATTAGGAATTTTATAGATCCAAAATGCTTCTTTTGATGCCTCAGCCGCATCAATGTATTCCGCTTTTATTGTTGAATCGGCAACAATATCTTGCTAGGAAGATTTCCATCTCACTGTTCCGTTGTTCAAACAAAATATATACCCTGATTGCGACTTACAGTCATCTTTATCGGTTTGGAAACTTGCATTGGTGAACCTAGTCACCTCAAGTTCTCCTTCTCCATATACTAAGAAAGCATCCTTAGTTTGTCTAAGATACTTAAAGATGTTCTTAACATCAATCCAGTGACCATCACCTGGATCGGTCTGAATGCGCCTACATATGCTCAAAGCATATGAGACACCAGGTCGCGTACATGTCTAACAATGTACGAGTTCTCGGAGAGTGCCAACAAATTTTAGATCTATCCCAGTAGATCTTTATTCCTAGAATAAAGGTTGCATCTCCCAAGTTTTTCATGGAGAATTTTAATGAAAGCTAAGCTTTCACCGATTGTATCATGGGAATGTCATTGCTAAGAAGCAATGCATCATCAACATGTAGGACAACGATTGTTAGTGCGCTCCCACTAACCTCCTTATATACACAAGAATCATCTTCATTTTTTTGATTGAAACTGTATTTATATGATCTCATCAAAACGTTGGTTCCAAGAACGCAATGGTTGCTTCAATCCATAAATGGATCGATTTAACTTGCAAACCTTGTTTGCATGTTTTGGTACGACAAAACCGTCAAGCTGTTGTATATAAACATCCTCCAAAAGGCTTCCGTTAAGGAAATTGGTTTTGACGTCCATCTGCTATATTTCATAATCGAAATATGCAGCAATAACAAGCATTATCCGAATGGATTTAATCATGGCAACAGGTGAAAAAGTTTCGTCGTAATCGACACCATGTCGTTGACGATACCCTTTCACTACAAGCCTAGTGACACGCTCGAAAAGTGGTCTTTTACTCCCAAGTATAAGAGTGTCGAAGTAATAAAATAACCCGGTGAGTCTGTGGTCGATCCACAGAGAAGAGATTAGCAAAATATAATAATGAAATAATTATGATGACTATTCATCAAGGATTAATCAGGACAGTCGGGTCTACACAAAACAAGAAAAAGAAAAAGAAAAATAAGATGCAGAAATTAAATAAAAACAAGATAAAAGAAAAACAGAGTAAAATGAAATAATACGATGACATTCTATCTACTAAATAATACTTCCCCGGTAACGGCGCCAAAAACTTGACACACTTGAAAAGTGGTCTTTTACTCTCAAGTATAAGAGTGTCGAAGTAATAAAATAACCCGGTGAGTCCGGGGTCGATCCACAGAGAAGAGATTTAGCAAAATAGAATAATAAACAGTGCAGAAATGAAAAGTTTACTTTGTTGAAGTAATTAGATGATTTTAGGTTGGAATACAATAATAGAAGGAAATGTTGGAGTTAGGGGATCCATTTTTAGTCTTTTAAACATTTAGAAATCTCGCTTTATCATAATTTATAAATTTCTATTTTACCCACTTAATTTATTACAGGAATTAATTATGCCAATAAAAAGAACCCCATAAAAAACGGTAGTCATTTCTGTCAATAATTAGTCCTACCAAGGTACTAACCATGCCAAAAACATAAAACCAGTCATAAAGGCGGTGATACCGTTTGTCTATAACAAGTCCTACCAAGGTACTTAATTATGCCAAAATCATATAAAACCAGCCATATAGGCGGTAGAAAGATAAAACCAGACATAAGGCGGTAGAGAAAAGGTTGGGAATAGAAAGATAAAACCAGCCATATAAGGCGGTAGAAAGATTGTCAATATCTAATCTAGATTTTAAATCAAGTTTTAATCATTAGATTTCAATTTATTTATTATAATAAAAGCGAGTTTAATCTATGTTCTCATTATAAAAGCTTCACCATTACCCCAGCAGAAAAGAAATTAGCTACTCATTTTGTAATAAAACATATTTGTACTTTTATTATTGAAATAAAAAGACATTACAAAAAGCTTTAAGTAAATAAACAAACAAGACACTCTCTCTCCAAGATTTACAGAGGAATCAGGAAAGAAAGTATGAAAATTTCTAATGCCGGACGCTCCTATTTATAGGAAACTTGGCCACCCAGACCAGCGAATGCATGTTGTGGACACATGTCAAAGAATGGTGAAGCCACATTGGGGACACGTGTCAGAGAATGGTGAAGCCACGTTGGGGACACGTGTCAGAGAATGGTGAAGCCACGTTGTAGGACACGTGTCAAAGGTTCCATGTGTCACTATGTGCTTGCAGAATTTACTACGTACTTGCAGAATTTACGACGTGTTTGCAAAATAGTTTTTCATGTCTGAATTGTCCCGTCGAGCTTCCGAGTAGAATTGTTCATGACAAAAACATAAAATAACACAGTAAAAGCACTTAAAGCATAACTTTAAAATATTTACACAAATGTGTGAATTTAAGGGGATTAGTGAAACTATAAGTGTAAAATGATTAAATTATCGTCTAATAAATATGCACTTTTTAGTATTCATCACACCCTTCAACCAGCTTATTACTAGTCTTGAGTAATTCAAGCGGAATCTAAAAGAAAAATCTTATCTAAGTCAACAATTGTTTTCTTTCTTTATGAATGATCAAATAAATGACTTCCATATACTCATAAAACAAGGTATTAATCAATATATTGTGCCCATAATATCACATGTATTTACTGAAAAGAGAGTAATATTTTTGTCTTAAAATTATATTAGAGTTTACACATTTTTTGGCAGTGAAAGTTTATTTATAAAACATATCTTCAATCCATGTATCGAACTTTGGGCTAGTGACTCCCAAACCAGTTGTTTTAGGGCACTAGGTGTTAAGACACCCCTACATGCTTAATTGCTTGGATCTCAGATAAACAGTGTCTAAAACATATCTTCAATCCATATATCGAACTGTGGGCCAGTGACTCCCAAACCAGTTGGTTTTAGGGAACTAGGTGTTAAGAAACCCTTATGGGCTTAATTGCTCGGATCTCAGATAAACATGTCTTATTTCCTTAAGCTTTCTTTTTAACCCTTGTATTGAGCTTTGAGCAGTAATTCCCAGACCAGTTGGCCTTAGGGTACTAAGTGTTAAAACACCCATTCGGACTTAATTGCTCGGGTTAGAAAGGCTACGAAACGAACTTTATTCAAACTTCTCTTTTTTTTTTTTTTTTTTCTTTTTTTTCTTTTTTCTCTTTTTGCATAATAATAAAAATTTCACTGCTTTTAGGTGTTACCTCCAACAAATTAGAGAACTGAATATTACAAGAATTTTCACTTACCACCCATGGTCATATGTTACCATGTGTTGATAATATCTGCCATACGAGCATATAAAGATCAAAATTAATCAATGCTATGGAGAATTCCCAAATTTAAATGATTCAAAAAGAAAGTAACAATAAATAACTTGTTACGAATTATATTGAGATGCGTCTCAGGAGTGAAAACTCCTTACACAGCCACCTCAGAACAATAATTCCACTTGGTTTATAAAATAAAAATTTGTTGTTAGTTTGTGTGTATATATATGGATATATATTTTTACACACAAAATAACAACAACAAAATCTAACATCAATGAAACAGACATAAACATGAAATTTTTTTCGTAAACTATGCTCCCCCAACCAAAACGAGACATTGTCCCCAATGTTTAAAAAAGAAAGAAAGAGTTTATAAGATATCACCTGGTTATTGTGGAATTGACAGTTATAACTAAAGATTACAGATTAAGGTCCAGGTTTCTTTTATGCTTTTTGCCACGATCGTTACCAGACCAGTTCAACTTGGAAAGAATAGAGTCGATTTTTGGTTCATAAGCTAAGAGTTGGTCAATTAAATCATCAGCTGTTCGTGCAGTTAGGAAGATATCTCTTACCGATTTTGCAATAAACCCATTTCTTTTGGCATCTTCAAGAAATACAAAAAGAAAATCGAAAAATCCATTAACATTAAACAACCCAATAGGTTTTTGGTGAATATTCAAGTTTACCCATGACGCAACAGTGAATATTTCTTCCAACATTCCGAGCCCACCTGGTAAAGCAATGAAAACATCAGCATGATTGATCATTTCAGTGAGTCTTTCAGACATACCTGAGACAATACATTCTTCTCCATTTGATTTTCCGATGATGTGGCATTCTGTTAAAGGTTTTGGGATGATCCCCAAAAATTGACTTCCACCTTCTTGTACAGCGTTTGAAATACACCCCATCAATCCAAGATTGCCACCGCCATATACTAAGTGCATATTTCTATTTTCCATAACTCTAGCCAATTCTCTTGATCCCTCGACAAATTCTGGTTTGAAGTTGTCTCCATTTGTGCTACCTCTCTTAGCTAGATGTGTTGAGGAAAGAGAGATAACAAGCTGAATTTATAGATCCTGAAAAAGGTGAGTGAGAAATGCACTAATATCTGTAAAAACACAACTATCAGAAAAATAGATCGTGAACAAAAAGGTTAGATACTGTCGGCAAAAAGAAAAGGAAAACAGTAATTTAAAGTAAAGGAAATCAATGCAATAATATGTACTGGTAGTTATGATTGTGGCTCACATCTTCCTCTAGTTTTACATCCAGTAACGGCTTAAACGCCCTCTATGGGTCGGGGATAGACTTCCCATACAATTTTCTTATAAATTGGCAAACATGGTCTTTTAAAGTCAGATTCCCGAGACTGTTTGGTTGTCTTTCTTTATGAAATTATGTGTGTAATCTGAGAATTTCACGATGAACATATCCACTATGATACGTCTCAAGAGTCAATGATATATCATCAAAAGGCTCATTACTCAGTCCATCCCTAATGAATTGTATTTTATCCTCACGATTATCGGACACCATTCCTAAAGAATGACAACGAGTGTTGCACGTACAACGTGCACACTTATAACAAACACCCATTTGTTTAGCTCTTCGTTTTTTAGAATAGGTGATTTTCCCTGAACCAGACATGTAAGGAATGAAGGAGTCAGGTGACTCACCTGCCAAATGAACCCTTGCTTCGATTACCCAATGAATATCACTAGGAATATCATGAATCATAAGAATTCTCATTTTTTCTGTGCGGGCTTTGTAAATTTTAATCAGAGCATTTCAGGGAAGTGCAGGAAAATATTTATGGAGGGTTGCGAGATCTTCCATGCCTTGGTTTGTAGGGTATCAATATTTTTAGGAAACTGAAATAATCGACTTGGTCACGAAGTACCGTTATCCGTTGCTTTACCGAGGTGTGAGATAAAATAAAAGAACAAGAACACTGCAAAGCTAAGAAAATGGAAATTACAGAAATATTAAACAGAATGTGAAAGAAACTACATCAATCAAGGTAGATACTGGGTCTGACAGGAAAAAGTTTCTTGAAATTTTGAGTACTCCAAAAAGGGTTTCAGACGCTGTATATTTACTTTAAAACACATCACCGTCCCTAGGATTCTCAATGTTAATAGCCTCTTATGGGTAAACTGTTTCACAATAAATGGGCCACTCCATTTAGATTTTAACTTCCAGGAAATAAATGAAGACGAGAATTATAAAGCAAAACCTTTTTACCAACTTCAAATATTTTTGTGAAATTCGACTATCATGAAAGGCTTTAGTTTTAGCTCTAAGAATTTTCGTATTCTCATATGAATCATTCCTTAACTCTTCAAGTTCATTTAGTTGTAATTTACGTTCATGACCAGCATTTTCAAGGTTGAATTAAATTACTTTAATAGCCCAAAATGCTTTATGCTCAAGTTCTACAGGCAAATGACAAGGTTTTCCATAAACTAGACGATAGGGAGACATACCCAATGATGATGTTTGAAAGCTGTTCGATATGCCTAGAGTGCATCAGTTAGTCGAAGAGACCAATCTTTGCGATTCGGGTTAACCATTTTTTCTAGAATTTGTTTAATTTCCCATTTGCTAATTCTACTTGTCTGTTTGTCTGGGGGTGATAAGAGGTGGAAACTTTGTGTTTGACTCCATACTTTTTCATTAAGGATTCAAAGGGTCTATTACAAAAGTGTTTACCTCCATCACTTATGATGGCCCGAGGAATTACAAATCGACTCAACAAGTTTTCTTTTAAAAATTGATCACAGTTGTGTGATCATTGTTCCGATAAGGAGAATTCTCGACCCATTTTGAAACATAGTCGACTGCAACTAAAATATATAAAAATCCAAAGGATGGTGGAAATGGGCCATGAAATCTCCCCCCAACAATCAAAGATTTCATGACAAGATGAGATTTAAAGGCATCATGTTTCTTTTTTGAAATAGATCCCAACTTTTGACAATTTTCGCAAAGTTTTGCAGAAAGTGTCTGTATCTTTTAAAAATTGGTGGGCCAATAAAATCCACACTGTAAGATTTTTGCAGCGGTTTTCTTAGATGAGAAATGACCTCTACATGCTTCTGAATGACAGAATTGAATAACACCACTTATCTCACTGTCAGGTATGCATCGTCTGAAAATCTGATCAGGGCAGCATTTAAACAGATAAGGATCATCCCAATAGAATCTTTTGACTTCGGTCAAAAAATTCCTCTTATCTGTTGGCTCAGTCTGGGGGTATCTTTCATGTTGCAAGAAAATTGACAATATTAGCATACCAAGGCATTAAGTTTACCGAAAATAAAAATTCATCGGGGAAAGAATCATTGATGGGAGTGGTAATCGATGTATTAGTGACTCATTGTGAGTCTCATAAGTGATCTGTAACCACGTTCTCTCCCGCCTTTTTTGTTTTAGTTGTGAGATTGAATTCTTGAAGCAACAAAATCTACCGTATTAATCTTGGCTTGACATCCTGTTTAGACATCAAATATCTACAGCAGCATGATCAGAGTACATAACAGTTGAAGAACCGATTAAATATGTTCGAAATTTATCCAATGCAAAATTATTAGCAAGTAGTTCTTTTCTTTGGTAGTGTAATTAATTTGTGCACTGTTTAATGTTACTCTAGCGTAATATATCACATGCGGCTTACCTTCCTTTCTCTGCCCTAGAACTGCATCAACTGCATAATCACTAGCATCACACATTAGCTCAAAGGGCAAGGACCAATCAGGGGATTGCATAATAGGAGCAGAAGTCAAAAGACTGATAATTTTTTGAATGATTTTTGACATTCTTCTGTCCATTCAAATTTTGCATCTTTTAACATGAGGTTACATAAGGGTCTGGATATGGTACTAAAGTCTTTAATGAACCTCCTATAAAATCCTGCATGTCCTAAAAAAGAACAAATGTCCCTGACTGTTTTTGGTGATGGTAATTTAGAAATGACCTCTATTTTTGCCTTGTCAACCTCAATACCTTTAGACGACACAACGTGTCCTAAAAAAAATTCTTGAATTAGTCATGAAATGGCATTTTTCCCAATTTAACACAAGTCCTTTTTCTTCACATCTTTTCAAAATTTTTCCAGATTAGTCAAGCAATTATCAAATGAATTTCCAAAGACAGTTATACCATCCATAAAGACCTCTAAACAGTGTTCAACCATGTCACTAAATATGCTCAACATGCATCGTTGGAATGTTGCAGGTGCATTACAAAGTCCAAATGATATTTTCCTAAATGCAAATGTTCTAAAGGGGCATGTGAATGTGGTCTTTTCCTGGTCTTCTAAAGCAATGGGAATCTGATAATAACCCGAGTAACCATCAAGAAAACAATAGTAAGGGTGTCCACCCACTCTTTCTAAAATTTGGTCAAGAAATGGCAAAGGGAAATGATATTTTCTAGTTGCGTCATTCAATTTTCTATAATCAATGCACATACGCCAACTAGAAGAAATGCGAGTTGGGATTAATTCCCCTTTATCATTTTTTACAACAGTGATTCCAGACTTTTTAGGTACAACCTGTGTAGGACTTACCCACTTACTATCAGAAATAGGATAGATAATGCATGCATCAAGAAGTTTAAGGACCTCAGTTTTTACTACTTCTTTCATGTGAGGGTTTAATCTTCTTTGGGGTTGACGATATGTCCTAGCATTATCTTCTAGATGTATTCGGTGTGTGCATATTAATGGATTAATACCTTTTATGTCTTTTAAAGTCCATCCAATTGCCAGTTTATGTTCTTTCAACACATTTAAAAGTTTACCTTCTTGATCCCTTGTGAGAGAAAAGAAAATTACCACAGGGTAAGTTTGATTATCTTCTAGAAATGCATATTTCAGTCCTTATGGCAAAGCTTATAACTCCAAATTGGGTGCTTCTTCATGTTTTTCTTCTTCCAGTGTTCCCAGTTCTTCCAAATTTTTAATCTTTCCATCCTCTTCCAATATCTAAATAGAGTCAAGTAGAAAATCATTAGTAATATCCGAATCTGTTTGCGCACTTGACTCAACATAATTAGCAGTAAAAATTTTCATGGGATCAGATAAACTCCCCTGAATATGCTCATCCACAATAGGTTCAATTGATTCTGCGCTTTCATTTTCATTATCTTCATCATATGGCTGTTTACACATGTTAAAAATATTTAACTCTAATGTCATGTTGCCAAAAGAAAGATTCATGATTCCATTCCTACAATTTATTAAATCGTTAGCTGTCGCTAAAAATGGCTGACCAAGTATTACGTGGATTGGCTTTAAAACTGTCTGCCACATGTTGTGTTTCTAAAATAATAAAATCCATAAGATATACGAATTTATCGATTTGCAATAACACATCTTCCACAATTCCTTTTGGTACCTTAAATGATCTATCAACAAGTAAAAGGGTAGTTGAGGTTGGTTTCATCTCACCGATATTAAGTTGTTGGAAACCGAAAATGGCAATAAATTTACACTAGCTCCAAGATCAAGCAAAGCATGTTCAATGTTTTGATTTCCAATAATACAAGAAATAGTTGGACAACCAGGGCCTTTGTATTTTAATGCATTATTGGTTGAGAGAATGTAACTTACCTGTTCAGCTAGAAAACTTTATTTCTTACCTGGTGTTTTCTTTTAACAGTGCACAAATCTTTCAGAAATTTGGCATAATATGGTATTTGTTGGATGGCATCCTTACCCTCTGATTATGATTTTTGACCTTTACCTGTTTGAATATTTCATAAATCTCTGGGGAATGGTTCAATTTATTTTTTTTTTAATGCCTGAGGAAATGGAGGTGCATGAGAAAAACTGTTATTATCAACAACGGGTAATGGCTCATCAACCCCTTCCTTACCCTCTGATTCTGATTTTCCTCAATTCACGAGGTTCAAGAATAGGTATGTGGATGGTCTTACCACTGCAAAGAGTAATATAGATTTGGCTTGGTCTAAGTGTTGAATTCCAGAACTACCCTCGTGAGGGTTTTGATAACTCTTGGGATTTGACTGAGGTTGTGCATGAACTTACCTTTTTCTTTAATGGCCTAAAGCAGATGTGATTTTATCGAAAGTTTCATTCAAATCATTCATCATTTGTGCATTTTGGTTATTGATGGTTTCTTGTTTTTCCATGAATGCACTCAAGTTATCTTCAATGGTTTTCTTAGGTGGTGGGACATATGGTGCATAATTATGGGAATTTCGAAAATTCTGGTGAAACTCGGGAGGTTGGTGTGAAGGTTGTGCTTGGTTATCATTCCTCCAATTGAAGTTTGTATGGTTTCTCCAACCAGGATTATAGGTCTGTAAGTATGGGTTTGGATTTGGTCTATTGAATGTGTTTATGGAACTGACCTGGTCATTGAGACATTCTTTCAGGGCTGGTAAGGACGGGCAAACTTCTGTGACAAGTTCATTTGAACTACAAATTTGACATGTGATTTCCTGAACTGACTTGACATGATCATTCTTCCCTGTTTCTAAAGCCTCAATCTTTTTTAGACAAAAATACATACTTGGCAGCAAGGTCATTGTCTTCCCTAAGGTTAAACATACCTCTACCAGATGGCTGTGGTTTAACAGATGACTCATATGTACCAATTGTATCCCATTGTTGTGTATTCTTTGCTATATGCTCTAGGTAATCTAGTGCATCTTCGGGATCTTTATCCCTAAACTCACTATTACACATCATCTCTATTACTTGTCTACCTTGGGGTGTTAAACCCTCGTAGAATTGGGCAACTAACCTCCATGTTTCAAACCCGTGATGTGGACAAATATTTAACATATCTGTATACCTCTCCCAACATTGGTAAAGTGTTTCCCCCGACTCTTGTGTGAATGTTGTAATTCTTCTCTTAAAGGATTTTATCATGTGAGGAGGAAATAACTTTTTAAGAAACTGCTATTGTAAATCATCCCATGTTCTAATAGATCATGACCTAAGGTTTTGTAGTAAATTTTAGCTTTATCCTTTAAAGAAAAGGAAAAAAAATTTAACCGAATTATATTCATGCTACAATTTTGGTCTGTGCAAGTGTTACATAATTCTTCAAACTCTCTGAGGTGATGATAAGGGTTTTCTAATTCTAGACCATGGAATGTGGGTAAAAATTGATGACACTTGATTTAAAATTGAGCGTGCTGCTTCTGGTGGAAAAACAATGCAAGATGGTGATCCTGACCTAGTGGGATTCATGAATTGTCTGAGTGTCCTAGGGTGATTAGGATCTCTATGCTGAGACTCATTTTTTTTCCTGATTAACTGGATTTTCAACTCGGGCAGGTGGATTTTCAATTTGGTTTTCAGCCATTCTTACAAACTATGAAGTTGATGAAGACTGTATTTTTAATCTACCACTAGATGTTCGAGACCAGTGTTTCATGCAACTTTAAGGACAAACTATATGCAAAAATATGAAACTGCAAAAAAAATAAATAAAAGAAAGAAATTACTGAAAAAGTGAAAGAACAGATAAAGGAAATACAGATGCAGTAATTTAGATCTAAAAACGTCCTCTAACCCTCGTCAATTCCGATCTCAATGAATTTCTCGTTCATTTTTTCTCAATGTCTTGAATTATGTTTTCGTGAAGCTTTATGAGAGCATCTATATATGGGGACGGTTCGAAAAATTCTTTAATGAACAACAAACACCTTTTAAGTTGATTTTTCTGTTTCTTGTAACCAAGAAAAATTAAGAACAATGTCTCTCTATATGTGGGATTTTTGGGTTCAAGGTTCATCAAGGATTAATCAGGACAGTCGGGTCTACACAAAAACAAGAAAAAAAAAAGAAAAAATCAGATGCAGAAATTAAATAAAAACAAGATAAAAGAAAAACTGAGGAAAATGAAATAATTACGATGATTATTCTATCTACTAAATAATACTTCCCCGGCAACGGCGCCAAAAACTTGACATGCTTGAAAAGTGGTCTTTTACTCCCAAGTATAAGAGTGTCGAAGTAATAAAATAACCCGGTGCGTCTGGGGTCGATCCACAGAGAAGAGATTTAGCAAAATAGAATAATGAACAGTGCAGAAATGAAAAGTTTACTTTGTTGAAGTAGTTGGAGGACTTTAGGTTGGAATACAATAATAGAAGGAAATGCTGGAGTTAGGGGATCCACTTTTAGTCTTTTAAACATTTAGAAATCTCGCTTGATCAAAATTTATAAATTGCCATATTTACCAACTTAATTTATTACAAGAATTAATTATGCCAATAAAAAAAACCATCCATAAAAGCGGTAGTCATTTCTGTCAATAATTAGTCATACCAAGGTACTAAGCATGCCAAAAACATAAAACCAGTCATAAAGGCGGTGATACCGTTTGTCTATAACAAGTCCTACCAAGGTACTTAATTATGCCAAAATCGTATAAAACCAGCCATATAGGCGGTAGAAAGATAAAACCAGCCATAAAGGCGGTAGAAAGATTGTCAATAATTAATCTAGATTTTAAATCAAGTCTTAATCATTAGATTTCAATTTATTTATTATAATAAAAGCGAGTTTAATCTGTGTTCTCATTATAAAAGCTTCACCATTACCCCAGCAGAAAAGAAATTAACTACTCATTTTGTAATAAAACATATTCGTACTTTTATTATTGAAAGAAAAAGACATTACAAAAAGCTTTAAGTAAATAAACAAACAAGAAACTCTCTCTCCAAGATTTACAGAGGAATCAGGAAAGAAAGTATGAAAATTTTTAATGCCGGACGCTCATATTTATAGGAAACTTGGCCACCCAGACCAGCGAATGCATGTGTGGACACGTGTCAAAGAATGGTGAAGCCAGATTATGGACACATGTCAGAGAATGGTGAAGCCACGTTGGGGACACGTGTCAGAGAATGGTGAAGCCACGTTGTAGGACACGTGTCAAAGAATGGCGAAGCCACGTTGTAGGACACGTGTCGCGATGCGAAAGTTCCACGTGTCACGAAGTGCTTGCAGAATTTTTTTCACGTCTGATTTGTCCCGTCAAGCTTTCGAGCAGTATTTTTCCAAACAAAAACATAAAATAACACAGTAAAAGCACTCAATCATAACTTTAAAATATTTACACAAATGTGTCAATTTAAGGGGATTAGTGAAACTATAAGTGTAAAATGATTAACTTATCGTCTAATAAATATGCACTTTTTAGTATTCATCACCTAGCTTTGTACCTTTGTATGTTGCCTTCCATGTCCGTCTTTCTCTTGAAGACCCATTTACAACCAATAGGCTTAACGCCTTCTGGTGCATCAACCAGTGTCCAAACTTGGTTGGTATACATGGAATCTATTTCGGACTTCATGGCTTCCTGCCATAAAGCGGAGTCGATACCTTGTATCGCTTCCTCATACGTAGCTGGTTCGTCTTCCTCAATAAGATTAATATCTACATGAGGTGAGATCCGAAACCCATACCTCTTAGGTTGTTTTCTGACTCTCTCCGACCTACGCGGTTTTTGTGTATTAGAAGATTGTGGTATAGTCTCATCCCTGATGGACTGATCGTGTTCCGTGAGGGGGTCGGTGACAGGAACAGTATCACTCCGATTTTCATCGAGTTCTACTTTCCTCCCACTTACCACTGCATCTAGGAATTCCTTTTCGAGGAAAACCGCATGGAGAGCAACGAATACCTTGTTCTCTTATGGGTTGTAGAAGTAATATCCTTTGGTTTCCCTAGGATAACCTACAAATAGACACTTATCCGATTTGGGTTCTAGTTTGGTACCATCCAAACGCTTAACTTATGCCCAGCATCCCCAAATCGCCAGGAATGAGAAACCCGATTTCTTTCCTGTCCATATTTCATATGAAGTCTGTCCAACAGACTTTGACAGAACCTTATTCAAAATAAGTATTACACTGTTCAATGCGTATCCCCAGAAGGAAATTGGTAGATCAGTGTGACTCATCATTGACCTTACCATGTCCAATAATGTTCGGTTTCTCCGTTCGGACACATCATTCAATTGAGGTGTTCCGGGAGGAGTCCACTATGAAAGAATGCTATATTCTTTTAAGTAATCTAGAAACTCATTGCTTAAGTATTCACCACCGCGGTTCGACCGTAATGTTTTAATACTTTTGTCGGTCTATTTTTCTAATTCGTGTCGAAACTCTTTGAATTTATCAAAAGTTTCCGACTTGTGTCTCATAAGATACACATAACCATAACGCGATGCATCATCCGTAAAGGTTATGAAGTATTAATATCCACCTCTAGCCTAGCTAGACATGGGCCCACATACGTCACTATGAACAAAGGCTAACAGCTCAGTGGCACGTACACCTTTACCACTAAAATGAGTTTTAGGCATTTTGCCTAACAAACAAGATTCGCAGACGTTATATAAATTAGGATCAAATCCGTCCAAGTATCCATTCTTCGAAACAGTGGATATACGAGTCTTGTTAATGTGTCTCAGACGATAATGCCACAGATAAGTTTCATCTGTGTTACTCAATTTGAGCCTTTTGTTTGTCATATTATATGTTTGAGATTCATTTATATTCAAAATATAAAGACTATTATTAGCATCTGCTGAACATATCAAAATGTCATCTTTATATACAAAACACCCAGTGTTCCTGAATACAAAGGTATATCCGCATCGGGTTAAACTAGATACAGAGATGATGTTCCTAGTCAAACTAGGTACAAAATAACAGTCACCTAATGTAATTACATGCCCAAAGGGCAGATATAAAACATTGGTCCCAACGGCCAAAACAACGACTCTCGTCCCGTTTCCGACTCGTAGGTCGATCTCACTTGAAGCCAGTATCCTGCTAATCAGCAGATCCTGCACACCAGTACATATGTGAGTACCACATCCAGAATCAAAAATCCAATTTTTAAAACCAGTAGTGGACATGTTTATAACAAACATACCTGAAGCCGGAGCCTTGCCCGTCTTCAGTTCCTTCAACTACGTCTTGTACTCACGGCAGTCACGCTTCCAGTGACCCCATTTGCCACAATGTAGGCAGAGGTCTTGGGATATGTCCTTAGTCTTCCCAGAAGACTGTGATGATTTGGCCTTGCCATTTTTCTTCCTTGTCTTCACACCTCCAGAAGCCTTCGGCCAAGCTTTGGCCTTCTAAGATGTCGAAGTAAGATGCGCCTTGAATTCTTCTTGCCCTTCAGAAGCTTTGGCTCTGCCTCCTTGAGCATGGCCATCAACTCTCCAAGATTCTTCTCTTGGTTCATCATGTTGTAGTTCATGATGAACCCGCCCTAGCAGTCAGACAAAGACTGTAAGATCAAATCTATAGAAGTCTCGGCCTCGAAAGTAATGCCCAGCTGACCTAGCTTTTCGATGTCAGCAATCATCTGCGACATATAGTGCTCGATAGATGTACCCTCTGACATATGTGAACGAAAAAAGCTTCTTTTGCAATTCGTACTTCTGAGATCTAAAGTTAGATCTGTGAAAGTCCTTCAATTTCAACATCATGCTATAAGGATCCAATCCTTTGTTCTGACGACAAAATTGCGGAGTCATTGCAGCAAGCATGACGGACTGAGCAGTAAAGTTATCATCACGGTGAGTCTTCCAAAGCTCACGCTCTACTAGCTGCTCAATTCCGGGCTCAGGCCCGAGATGTCTCTCTATCAAATAGAGTAACTTCTCAGCTCCCAGGACTATCCTGAGATTCATTTCCCAATCTGGAAAATTTGCGCGGTTAAAGACATTCTCGCCCATGATAATGTCCATAACGCTAATCTTTCCAGCCATCTTGATTGTAATAGTCCAACTATCCAATCAACAATTTCGGTACACTCAAAATGCAATGGTTATTATAGTCCAACTATATAACCAACTACAAGTGGAGTAGTGTCTTGTATAGTCTAACTGTTCAAAGAAAGCAATAAAACAATATTAGTCCAACTAATATATTTATAACAACGATAAATAAAATAAAAGAGCGCGTTTAGCAAGTATTAAATGAAATTGCAAATTTAATACTGGCCTCCCATAATTTTTCGGTGAGCCTCTAACCCTCTGTTGAGTACTCGGGAAACCTAGTTTCCTAGTGGGCTAGGATCCCGTTAAATAACACACAACCTTGACTTTGGCCAACAAGCTGTATGAAACTTAACTAAGTAGATCTCTAAGATAAATTGGATCCCATCCAATTCCTAGATCTGGTAGGTGGACCTCCAAGTCCAAGATATATATCCAATATATATTTCCTAACCTTTTCCTCTGAATGAACTAAGCATTGGCTTTGGCTCAACAAGCTTAATGATTCCAGTTAAGCGCGACCCATTGACAGTGGGAAAGCTTTGTAATCCACGTCGATGAATAAGAAGTGACCTTGACTTTGGCCAACAAGTCACAACTACCCAAGACATGCGATATATAACAAAGCTTTCGTGGTTCAAACACATCCGCGATGGACAATGATCTTGACTTTGGCTAACAAATCAAAGCCAATCTTGGATCTTGAGAAAGAACCACTCAATGAAAGGAAAACGCTTAATATTGTAGTGAGGGTTTTTCACGTAAATTGGCAACCAATTTATTATCTTTGATTAGGTCTCATCATACACCCTTAAACATGCATTCTAAAAGCATAATAAGGCGCGAATAAAATTAATAATGATATGCGGATGGATATATAAACAAATTATTCCTAGAACAAATCACTCTCTCTTTCCTCTCTAACGCTAGCACATTACATACTTCTACCCAATTATATAATACTAAAAGAAACCTCATTTGCATTGAGGGGAATTGGTGAGAATAGAAATACAAAGAGAATAAGAGGTAAAAGGCTGGACACGCAGGTCCAATTTAAATAAATTCCAAATTTACAACAATTTCCAAAATTGCCCCCACCCATATAATATTCATCCGATATACATTATTCATACAAATACATCCAAATATTCACAGAAAGCATGCTGTCAATCAATCGAATCCAATTAATTAATCTTTGATTAATGACCATCCAATGTTCAAACAACGATTTGATTTGCGTGAGTCCAACTCGTTTAAGAATAAATACTCAAAGTACGTATTCTTGAATTTTATCGAACTATAATTTTAAATCCAATTTAAATTGTATCCAATACTAATTCATATTTAATTCCAAATTAAATACTTACACTTATAATAGTGCCTTTTAGACTTGGATTCCAAATCCAATCTTAATGGGTCTCAAAGGCCCAATTAGCATCCAATACTAGTCAATTAAAGTCCAATGGGCTTTCAATTGATTCTTTAGGCATGGGCTTTGGCGATTATGGATCAAACCCAAAATGCCAAGGCCCAAATAGGAATCACCCTATGCCAAAAATCAATTTAGGCCCATTAGGCCCAATTAAATTATTAAAGGCCCAAAAGTCATATTTGGACTTTATGGAAATGGTTTTTGGCCCAATTGGATCCAACCCAATTGTCCAAAACCAAACTTGGCCCAACCAAGCCCATTAGCCCAAATATAACAAATTAGCCCAATCTAATTTTAAAGACTAATTTATATTAACATATATTCCAAATATCACATTAATTTCAATTAAAGTGTAATTAACACAATTAATCTAATATTTCCAAAATATTAATTAATCAAATTAATCATGTTTAATTATCCAATCATGTCCAACACAAATTGAAGCAAACTCAACTCATCCAACATGCTTAAGCTGTTGGACAATTATGACCCATACCGTCACTATTTGTATAGATCATGGTGTTGTTGTACAAATTAACTATGTGACAAAGGAAATTGCTCTTTTATCATTTGTGATTAGATCACCAAGATGTATAAATGATGAAAGGTCCTTATGATTAGTTCCTGGATTGAGATGATATGAGACAGTATCAATCCACGAAGGTTTAATCATTAAATATCCCTAGTCAGAGTATTATCGAGATTGGACATCGATAATGCGGAAAAGACTAGTATTACACTTGTGCGCGTTGTGAGGGCATAACTGCATAGTTCTCATATATTTGGGTATAGGATACTCATGCAAGTGTGATAGGAGGTTTCGTTTTACCGATGGTACGGAAAACAGCTTCGCTCTGGATAGACCCATTGAAATTCCATTGGTAGTATGACTATGTGTCTATGTAAGTACGAATCAGGGTAGGTGTATTTGGTCTTAACCTAAGACTTGCACCGCTAATGCTTGCGACAATCAATATACTTTTGTTTTGGTCGTCTAGGGCTTTAACAGGTTCTGTGTACGCCTCTTCTGGGTATATTGAGAATCGTAGTGTATTGGGTGTGATGTCGAGATGAACGTATCACTCCAAGTCATAGTGGAGATGATGATCACATAGAGACTAGTTACCAGAGATCCGATATGTGCTTCGTATGGGGCAGACACATTTCCAGCCCCAGGCCTTGCACGTGACATCCGATACTGGATCGAAATACGCAATACTACGTATACTACTCCTGACATAGATCACATATTCCTGTAAGGATAATTCTGGAGAATTGGGTAGGCATGACGCTTTGCTAGAAGCCAACCTTGTCTTGTAAATCGGTATAAATGTAGTACTATGTACTTACGTGTTCGGATAGTCCGACGACCGGATTTACTGCTAACATATCCGGGGATCTCATGGGTCGCTTCCCGAAGATTCACCGATGACGTATGACTCGCACTATATTATTCTGGGATTAATTAGATGAGAGAGAAAATTAATCTGGGATTAATTACGGAGATATTTTATCTGGGATAAGATATTAGTTAAAGAGATAGAACGATTAATTGGAATTAATCGATAAAATAATATATTCGATATATTATACGAAATTGGATTTCGACGCGGAATTAAATTTAGAATTTAATTCGGGCGAACGAGTTAATTTAGAATTAATTAGTTAGCGACGTGAATAATGATTTTGCTAGGCATAATTATTTAATTACGTCGCAATGCAAAATTCGATAATTTGGAATTAGCGAACCCGAGCCCGGGAGAGTGTTTGCTGGCGCACTCGCATTGCGAATTTAAAGTGCGGCCCACAAGTCACATCAAGCGTCAAATCACTAGTCAATCGATTGATGTGATGTCTAGTCGCTTTAAGTGATTTGAAAACTTGTCATGAGTGATGTGAATAGTGATGAGAGTGGTTATAGGCATTTATGCCTTGACTTTTTACATTTGGTAAATCAATTAATTGATTTTAAAAATCAATATTGTGTATTAGATACACAAACCAATTAAGACATCACACTCTCTCTCTTTCTTCAATACACACGGTTTGGGAGCCATTTCCCTCCTCTCTCTCACGGTCTTGGACCAAAATTCTTCTTCCTCCATTTTCTTGGCAAGGCAAAAAATAACAAGGATGAAGATGGTGATTTTTGTGGCAAAAATCATCAAGAGCTAGCACTCAAAAGAGGACATACAAAGGTGATAGGGAACCGCACTTGTGAGCTTGGAATCACAACACAAAAGCTTGGAGCTTGGAGGACCTAAAGCCGAAAATGGAGGAGCACAAAACTGTCAAAAACCGTGAGCCTCATGGAGCTTCAAAGGGCATAAAAAGTTTTGTTCTTCGTCGCATCGCTCAACCGCTCAATGTAAGTATTCCGCAACTTCCTTGTTGTATTCACATGATGTTTCTATGCTTAAATTGATCCTTGGGACCTTAGAGAAACCCAACAATGGTATCTTGAGCCAATTGAGCATGAAACTTGATTTAGGGTTAAAATTGGGTAAATTGATTTTGAGCATGATTTGATAAAATTAATTGATTGAGTATGCTTGAATGATGTTTAATTGAAGTTTTATTGGATCAATTTCATGAAAAGTTGATTGGATCAATTTTTGCCCAATATCTTGGCTTGGCCGAATGGTATAATACCCGAATGTCTTAGTATTTTTTGTGTTTTTGATCATTGGATGAGTTGGAAAATATTGAGTAATGTTGATTGTGGATTCAATTGGATTGAAACCGAATTGGACATTAAAATCCCCAAATGCCGAGAGCTTACTAGCATGAAATGGGTTGATTTTTGATTAAAATGTGTTGGACATGTTTTGATGTTAATGAGCATAATTAATTAGGCTAATTGATGTTTTGGAAATGTTAATTTGGGTAATTAATTATGGCTTACACTTTGAATTAATTAATTGTGAAATTTGGAATTTTGTAAGTTAATTAATTGGGCTTATTTTGGAATTGGGCCTTAAAAGTTGTAATTGGGCTTGGTTGTACCAAGATTGGTTTAGGCTAAATTGGTTGGATCCAATTGGGCCCAAAACCATATCCATAAAGTCCAATTATGACTTAATGGACCTTTAATTATAATTGGGCCTAAATTGGTTTCTTGGCAAATAAGGGTGATTCCTTAAATGGGCTTTTGTATTGGTTTGACCCATGTTGACCAAAAGTCCATGCCTTAGAAATTAATTGAAAGCCCATTGGACTTTAAATTAAATTGACATTGGATGTTAATCAGGCTTTGAGACCCGTAACGATTAGATTTAGAATCTAAGTTGTAAAGGTTTGTTAATAAAGTGTAATATTTAATTTGGAATTAAATAGTGAATTAGTATTAAATACATATTAAATGGATTAATGTTGTAGTTTAATTTAATTCAAGAATTCGTACTTTGAGTACTTATTCGCAAAACGAATTTGACTCGCGCAAAATCAAATCGTTGTTTGAACATTGGATGGTCATTAATTATCAGATTAATTAATTGGATTAGATTGATTGATAACATGTTTGTGTGAATACATGGTTGCGATGCATGAATAATGTATATCAGATGGATATTAGAATGGTGGGGGCAATTTTGGAAATTGTTGTAATAAATTTAGAATTTATTAATTGGACCTGCGTGTCCAGCCTATTACCTCCTTACTCTATGTATTTCTCTTCTCACCTATTCCCCTCAATGTAAATGAGGTTTCTTTAGAAGTATTATGTAATTGGGTAGAAGTAATACTTGTGCTAGCGGGAGAGAGGAAAGGGAGAGATTTGTTCTAGGAACAATGTGTTAAGTATCCATCAGCATATCATTATTATTTTATTTACTTACGCGCCTTATTATGTGTTTAGAATGCATGTTTAAGGGTGTATGATGATGAGACCTTAACAAAGTGATAAATTGGTTGCCAATTTGCACGCGAAAAACCCTCAACATCATATTAAGCGTTTTTCCTTCCATTGAGTGATTCTTACTCAAGATCCAAGACTGGCATTGGTTTGTTGGCCAAAGTCAAGGCCTTTGTCCGTCGAGGATGTGTTTGAATCATGAAGGCTTTATTCCAAATTGGTGTCTTGTCCAAGTTCTGATTTGTTGGACAAAGTGAAGATCACTTCTTGTCCATCGACATTGATTAGAAAGCTTTCCATGGTCAATGGGTTCCGCTTATCTGGGATCATTAAGTTTGTGTGCCAAAGCCAAGGCTTAAATGATTCAGAGGAAAAGGGTAGGGAATATATTGGATATATTGGCATATAGGATATATGTTTCGGACTTGGATGTCCACCTACTGGATCTAGGAATTGGATTGGATCCAATTGATCTTAGAGATCTACCTAGTTAATTATCATACAATTTGTTGGCCAAAGTCAAGATTGTGTGTTATTTAACGGGATCCTAGCCCACTAGGAAACAAGGTTTCCCGAGTACTCCACAGAGGGTTAGAGGCTCGCCGAAAAATAGTGGGAGGCAAGTATTAAATTTTTTAATATTCGTTTTGTTACTTGCCATATGAGCTCATTTCAAATTTTTCTTCAAATAAATTAATATATTAGTTGAACTAATATTTAATGTTGTTTTAATTGAACAGTTGGACTGTATTCAAACTATTTCATTTATAGTTGATTATATAATTGGATTATAGTAATCAATATATTTGAATTAACTAATTTCAATTAATAGTTGATTTTATAATTGGATTATAGTAATCAATATAATTGAAGTTAACTAATTAAATTATAGTTGATTATATAGTTGGACTATAGTAATCATTATAATAAATAGTACCTAAAATCGTTGATTGTATAGTTGGACTATTAGAATCAAGATAATTGAAAGATTAGTGTTTAAAACATAATCCTGGGTGAAAATGTATTTAAACGACTTTAATTTTCAAATTGGGAATAATGAATCAGGATAGTCCTGAAAACTAAGAAGTTACTTAATTTGATAAAATAACATCTTAGGCCTAAGCCTGAAGTTAAGCAAATAGTAGAACATGATATTTGGAATATTCATGTAATGATAACTTTAGTGCTTAATCCAATAAGCTTGCCAAATAGACTCCTTAATTTCTTATTCAGAACTAAGGATTAGATCCTTATAGTATGATATTGAAATTGAAGGATCTTCATAGATCTATTCTTAGATCTTATAAGTACAAATTGCAATAGAAAACTCTTGGAGAGTTAATGGCTATACTCAAGGAGACAAAGCCAGAGTTGCAAGAAGGCAAGAACCGCAAAACGCATCTTATTTCGATATTCTAGAAGGCCAAGGCTTGGCCAAAGGCTTCTGGAGTGTGAAAAGGGCTAAAGGCAAAATCATTATAATCTTCTGGGAAGATAAAGGACATATCCCAGAATGTCTGCCTAAACTGTGGCAAATGGGGACACAGAAGCGTGACTGCTGTATGGACAAGGCAGACATGAAGGAATTGAAAAACGGGCAAAGCTCTGACTTCAAATATGTTTGTCATAAAATATGTTCACTGCTAGTATTAAAATTGGATTTTAGATACTGGATGTAGTACACAAATATGTACTGGTATGCAGAATCTGCTGAGAGCAGGATACTGACTTCAGTTGAGATTAATCTGCGAATCGGAAACGGGACGAAAGTCGCTGTTTTAACCGTAGATACCTAAGTTTAGGAACTACCCTTCGGTGTGGTGTACTAAATTAGGAAACTGTTACAATGTAACTAGTTTGACTAGAAACATTATCTCCATATCAGAGTATAATTCGTTGCGGATATACCTTTATATTCTAGAACACTAATGTGTTTTATTATATAAAGATGATATTGAGATAAACAAATTAGATGTGAATAACAGTATTTATATTTTGAATATAAATAAATCTCAAACATATAACATGACAAACAAATAGCTCAAACTGAGTTAATCATTTGAGACTTATATGTGGCATTGTTGTCTGGGACACAATTAACAAGACTCGTATATCCACACTTTTGAAGAGTGGATACTAGGACAGATTTGAATCTATTCAAATAATGTCTACGAATCTAGTTCATTAGGCAAAGTGCCTAAAACACCTTTACTTGGTAAAAGTGCAAGTGCCACCGATCTGTTAGCCCTTGGTCATAGTGACGTAAGTGGGCCCATATCTAGCTAGGCTAGAGGTGGATATAGATGTTTCGTGACCCTTACGGATGTGGCATCGCGTTATGGTTATGTGTTTCTCTTGAAACACGAATCGGAAACTTTTGATGAATTCAAAGAGTTTCGACACGAAGTTAACAAACAGATCGGCTAAAGTATTAAACATCACGGTTAGACCATGATGAAAATACTTAAGCAATAAGTTTCTCAATACTTGAAAGAGTATAGTATTCTTTCAATGAGGACTCCTCCCGGAACATGTCAATTTGAAGGTGTGTCCGAACGGAGAAACTGAATTTTGTTGGACATGATAAGGTAAATCATGAGTCGCTCTGAGCTACCATTTCCTTCGACGGATACGCATAAACAGTGCAGAACTTATTTAGAATAAGGTTCCATAAAAATCTGTTTGACAGACTTCATATTAGATATGAACAGGAAAGAAACTGGGTTTTCTTATTCCTGGTGATTTGGGTATGCTAGGCATATGATTGGATGATTCCAAACTAGAACCCAAATCGGAAAAGTGCCTAAGTTGTAGGTTATCCTAGGGAAACCAAAATATAGTACTTATACAACTCACAAGAGAACAATGTAATTGTTGCTCACCATGCGGTTTTCCTTAGAGGAATACCGATATGCAGTGGTAAGTGGGAGGATAGTAAAACTCGATGAAAATCGGAGTAATACTATTCCAGGCACCGATTCCTAATGGAACACAAATAGTTCATCAAGGATGAAACTAAACCAATAATCTTCGAATACACAAGAACCACGTAAGTCGGAGAGAGTCAGAAAACAACCTGGGTATGTGTTTCTAATCTCACCTCATAAAGATGTCAATCTTATTGAGGAATACGAACTAACTACGTATGAGGAAGTGATACAAGGTATCGACTCCCTACACTACAAGAATTATGGCTTTTAGCGTCCAAATATTTAGCGTCGAAACAATATGCGACGCTAAAAGTTAGTTTTAGCGTCGAATATTAGTTTCGACGCTATATGTCATATTTTTAGCGACGGAATAAAAATTCGACGCAGAATATTAATTTTTTAGCGTCGAAATATAGTTTCGACGCTAAAAACAGAACTTTAGCGTCGAAAAATATTCGACGCTGAATAATTATATTATTGCAATAATTTTTGGTGCAAAATATTGCACTCTTAGCGTCGAAACACGGGTCGACGCCAAAAACTAACTTTTAGCGTCGAACATATATCGTCGCTAAAGGTGTTTGAAGTTTCCACCGGCAAATCCTTGACTCTTTCGCGTCTAATTTACATTCGACGCTAAAAAGGAAACAATTAGAGTCGAATGTGAATAATCGACGCAAAAAAATAATACTTTTAGCGTCGAATATTTTTCGACGCTAAAGAGTTATGAAGCTTCCACCGACAGTCCTTGATTCTTTCGCGTCTAAATTTAATTCGACGCTATAT
Organism: Zanthoxylum bungeanum; assembly: GCA_019454045.1. Lineage (NCBI taxonomy): Eukaryota > Viridiplantae > Streptophyta > Magnoliopsida > Sapindales > Rutaceae > Zanthoxylum > Zanthoxylum bungeanum. The sequence goes on from SKCR01001011.1 coordinate 37,623, forward strand.
GTTTGATATTTAGCGTCGACAAAACGGTGTCGACGCTAAAAACGTATATATTAGCGTCGATTATGAATATTCGACGCCAAAAATAATACTTTTAGCGTCGAATATTTGTTCGACGCTAAAGAGTTATGAAGCTTCCACCGACAAAACTTGATTCTTTCGCGTCTAAATTTAATCCGACGCTAATTTTTTATATTTAGCGTCGAAAAAAACGTTTTGCGACGCTAAAAATGGAACATGTAGCGTCGAAAGAACCTTTTCGACGCTAAAAACGGCAACAATTGGCGTCGAATACTAAATGCGACGCTAAAGATAGATTAAAAAACAGAAGGTCGACACCCCTTCTCCCCCCTCTGTTTTTTCTTCATTCTCTTCGTAAAAATCCTCTGAAATCTGAGAGAATTTCTCCTCTACAAGCCTCACATCTCTCCTAAAAATTTTCAATAAAATTGTAATCAATTTCCAAAAAGGTAAATCTTCTTTCATATTTCTTTATTATTTTCAATTTTTATGATTATATATGTTGTTTATATGCTGTTTGTTAGTGATTGATTATGATTCATATATGTAGAGTAAGTATATTAATTAACAAAATAGAATTTTTCTGTAAACTATAATTAATTTATCAACCAAATATATATATATATATATATATATGCTTACTTAAAATAAGTATTACTGAATTAGTAATGTTGATTCCAATGTAAAATGATATCTAATAATTATATTATTATATTTAGGTATTCTGCTGAAATGGATAGAAATTGGATGAGCTCTCTGGATAGATTGAGTGTTGAATATCGTAATGGAGTGTCTGAGTTTATGGAAGTCGCAAAACAACACATTGATGCAGAAGGTCGTGTTCGTTGTCCATGTGCAAATTGTTTGAATAGGAAAAGGAAGCGGTTAGATGAAGTTCATAATCATTTATACATGCCAGGAATATCACCCACTTACCGTACGTGGATTTATCACGGTGAGCAGTATCATTCTCAGTCACGGTTTTTTGATGTCGGCGAAGGGAGCAGTAGTTACAATCAACCTGCAAACGATGATATCGCCGATATTTTGCATGACTTACAAGGTCCACAACTTGGTCATAGTGTTAGTGGCGACATGCCAGTGTTAAGTGGAAATGATCAAAATTTATTTAGTGAACTACTTGATGAGGCAAAAAAAATTCCATTCGAAGGTGCTGGAATGTCGATCTTGAATTTCGTTGTGAAATTATTACACATTAAAGTGATCAACAGAATGACCAACAAAAGTATCGATATGATGTTAGAGTTACTGGCCCAAATGTTACCGGTTGGAAGCGAATTGCCTAAGTCGTACTACGAGGCAAAGAAAATGTTGCGTGATCTGGGAATGGGGTATGAATCCATTCATGCTTGTAAGTTTGATTGTGTATTATTTCGTGCCGAGTATGAATCACTTGAACATTGTCCGATATGTGGTGAAAGTCGGTACAAAGTCCGTGGTATGGGGGGAAGAAAGTGCCTCAAAAGATATTGCGATATTTCCCTTTAACGCCCAGGCTGCAGAGATTGTTCATGTCACGACACACAGCGACTGATATGATGTGGCATCATGAAAAGAGGATCGGTGCGGAGGGCATACTTAGACATCCTGCGGACGGAACCGAATGGAAGGAATTTGATGACATGTACCCCCGTTTCGCTGAGACCCCCGTAATGTCAGGTTAGGTCTTGCCTCTGATGGTTTTAACCCATTTGGGAATATGTACAACTTTTATAGCATCTGGCCCGTTATTGTCATTCCATATAACTTACCTCCATGGAAATGTATGAAGGATCCGTTCATGTTTATGTCATTGCTTATCCCTGGTCCACGTTCACCTGGTAAAGATATAAATATTTACTTGAGACCATTGATCGAGGAGTTACAAACATTATGGAATGTGGGTGTGCATACCTATGATGCAGCTTCAGAGCAGTATTTTCAGATGCATGCCGCATTATTATGGACCATTAATGATTTTCCAGCCTATGGTTCATTATCTGGATGGAGCACTAAGGGATACATGGCATGTCCAGTTTGTGCGGATCATACACCTTCGCAACGATTACGGAATAAAATCGGATACACGGGGCACAGGAGATTTCTTGAGTCGAGTCATCCTTGGCGGAGGAGTAAATTATTTAACGGGCAACATGAACCTCAGAGTAAGCCCAGTCGATTGTCTGCATTTGACATACTTTGCCAACATCAACAGCTCAAAGACATCACACCAGGTAAACATCCTAATAATAGAGATAAAAATCGAAAACGGTTACCTGAAGAGTTGAATTGGACAGGAAAAAGTATTTTCTTTGAGTTAGAATATTGGGGGACTCTGAGTTTGCGACATAATTTGGATGTAATGCATATAGAGAAAAATATTTGTGAGAGTTTAGTGGGTACACTATTCAATATTCCGGGTAAGACAAAAGACACTGTAAATGCTAGATTGGACCTACAAGATCTTAGAATTCGCAGTGAATTGCATTTACAAGACTCCTCTCGAGGTTTTATTAAGCCTCCTGCTAGTTATGTGCTCAATCAATCGGAGAGAAAATCATTCTGTGATTGGCTGAAAATGGTTAAATTCCCTGATAATTATGCATCCAATATTGGGCGTTGGGTCAGAGATGATACAATAACGGGATTAAAGAGTCACGATTGTCATGTGCTGCTCGAGATTCTCCTTCCTGTTGGCATTCGACCTTATCCCCCCGAATGTATGCGACGCCGTACTTGATCTATGTGGCTTCTTTAAACAATTGTGTCAGAGGACATTAAGCACATCTGTTATTGACGACCTTGAGCGAGGAATCGTGATAATCCTATGCAAGCTGGAGCGAATTTTGCCACCCGCTTTCTTTGATGTCATGGTACATCTGGCTGTGCATTTACCGGATGAAGCTAGAAAGGGAGGTCCTGTCCATTACAGATGGATGTATCCCATTGAGAGGTACTATATATATATATATATATACAGTTTTTATATAAGAAAATTTGTAACCGTTTTTTTTGCATATAATTTAGTGTTAATGCAAACTTGTGTCATATCTGCAGAGCTTTGGGAGATTACAAACAATATGTCAAAAACAAGGCACGACCTGAAGGTTCAATAGCTGAAGCTGTTATAATAAATGAAGCAATAACATTTTGTTCGATGTACATGCAGAATATTGAAACTCATTTCAATCGTCGGCCACGAAACTATGATGGAGATGCAAGTAATAGCCAAGAGATCACAGTGTTCCGTCAAAATTACAGACCATTTGGGGCAGTAGGTGTCAAATTACTAACCCGTCAGGAAGTTCAACGTGCGCATTGGTTTATATTGAGTAATTGTGATGAAGTGCAACCGTATTTAACGTAAGTTCTTCTGGTGCATCATTACTGAATTTTTTCCATACATTAACCGTGATAATTTATTGTAGGCAACATCTAACAATGCTACAAATTGCTGGTGACCATAATGTTGATGAAACCCACAAAAAAGAATTTCCTAAATGGTTTGAGACAACTGTAAGTTATAATATTTTATATTTATTTTGATCCTAACATTAGACATTTCAGTTTGTTATATTAACACATATATTTCATTGTCAGATTATTAATCAAGTGGAAAATGGTCAATTGGACTCGCAATCCTCGTTGGTTTCTTTGGCTTATGGGCCTCAAATGCAGGCGTATGAGTACAGTGGATGTATTGTCAACGGAGTTGTTAGATTTCATACTGAACAGCGAGATGTTAATCATGTGACTCAAAATTCTGAATTATAGTCCAAGGAGAACACGGCTCAGATGTAATGTTCAACGTTGTTGGTACAAGAATGATCCATACATTTTTTGTACGCAAGCACGTTCAGTGATATATATACCTGATCCTAAGTTAGGAACTGGATGGATGGTGGTAGAAAAGTTACAACATAGGGCCATTTGGGACACGCAGGAGAAAGATAGAGTTGACATATCAGATGAAACACAAGAAGTCTCCGGCAATTTTGAAGTTCCTGAACAGATATTTGTTGGACCAACTGTCAACGTTCCTGAAAATATAACATTAACTCGATCTAGTACAGACGTTGAGCTAATTCCTCATTCTGAAGTGAGCGTTGAAGTAGCAAGTGAAGAACAATTTGACACTGAAGATGACTTCGATTCCAGTCACGAATCCTCAAATACCGACGATAATAGTGATTAATTATGAAGTTACAGTATTTTGTGATGGATGAATAATTTTATGGATTAATGTATGGTTGTTGATTTTAATTACTCTTTAGATATTGTTGAAATATTAACGTAATGATTAATAGTATAACTATGTTATGAATGAGTTATTTGCTTCTGAGCCGAGGAAGAAGAGAAGCACTGGTTGCAGGGATGTAAAGGACATTTAGCGTCGAAGTAATCGACGCTATATGTCAATTACTTCGACGCTAATGGTTAGGCGGGTTATTGAAAAAATTTGGGTTTTTTTCCGGGAAATTTAATTTTTATGTAGCGTCGAAATACTTTATTCGACGCTATATGTATTACATTTAGCGTCGACATACAATTTGCGACGCTATATATCTTAATTTAGCGTCGAATACAATATTTCGACGCTATATGTC
>SKCR01001012.1:0-28037 GCA_019454045.1 Zanthoxylum bungeanum
TTATACGAAATTAGATTTCGACACGGAATTAAAATTAGATTTTAATTCGGGCAAATGAGATAATTTAGAATTAATTCGCTAGCGACGTGAATAGTAATTTTGCTAGGCATAATTATTTAATTAAATTAGATTTAATTACGTCGCAACAGAAAATTTGTTAATTCAGAATTAGCGAACCCGATCCCGAGAGTGTTTGCGGGCCGACTGGCATTTTGAATTCAAGTGTGGCCCACAAGTCACATCACACGTCACATCACTTGTCAATCAAGTGATGGATGTCTCGTCACTTTGAGTGATTGACAACCAGTCATTATTCATTAGTGATGTGAGTGGTTGGAAGACTTTAAAAGTCTTGTACCTTTTTGGAAAAATGGTAATTGTTTTTGGTATTTGAATTTTGGAAATTAAAATAACCAAATACACAACACAAACTCTCTCTCTCTCTTAACACACACATGGTTTTGGAACCATTTTTTCCTCCTCTCCCTCTCGGCTTTTGAAGCCAATTTTCTTCTTATTTTCTTGCTTGGCCGATACATAGAAGAAGAAACAAGGAAGATTTGTGGCAAATCTTTCCAATGCTAGCACATGAAGAGTCATCCAAAGGTGATAGGGAAACAAACCCTTGAGCATGGAATCCATTCCCAAGCTTGGAGCTTGACTGAATTTAGAGAGCACAACAAGGAACCCATGGCCGAAAGCTTCAAGGAAGGTGCCAAGAATTTTTTTGTTCGTCGCATCGCAAAAGCCGATCTTTGTAAGTATGATTCAGCCATACTTCTTATTGTATTCACACATGATTTCTATTGCTTAATGATCTTGGGACTAACCTAGAAACCCAATAATGGTTGGACAATTATGACTCATAGCATCACTATTTGTACAGATCATGGTGTTGTTGTATAAATTAACTATGTGACAAAGGAAATTGCCTTTTTATCATTTGTAATTGGATTACCTAGATGTATAAATGATAAAAGGTCCATATGATTAGTTCCGGATTGAGATGATATGAGACAGTATCAATCCACGAAGGTTTAATCATTAAATATCCCTAGTCAGAGTATTATCGAGATTGGACATCGATAATGCGTAAAAGACTAGTATTACACTTGTGCGCATTGTGGGAGCATAACGGCATAGTTCTCATATATTTGGGTCTAGAATACTCATGCAAGTGTAATAGGAGGTTGTGTTTACCGATGGTACGGAAACAGTTTCGCTCTGGATAGACCCCTCGGAATTCCATTGGTAGTATGACTATGTGTCTATGGAAGTCCGAATCAGGGTAGATGTATTTAGTCTTAACCTGAGACTTGCACCGCTAATACTTGCGACAATCAATATACTTTTGTTTTGGTCATCCAGGCCTTTAACAGGTTCTGTGTAGCCTCTTCTGGGTATATTGAGAATCGTAGTATATTGGGTGTGATGTCAAGACGGAAGTATCACTCCAGTCATAGTGGAGATGATGATCACGTTGGATACGGAACTGGTGCTCTTTTGTACTGCAGTCATCGGGATAATATGACTAGGTCATGATTATCCGATTATAGAGACTAGTTACCAGAGATCTGATATATGGTTCGTACGGGGCAGACACAATTCCAGCCTCAGGCCTTGCACGTGACATCCGATACTGGATCGTAATATGTAATACTACGTATACTATGCCTGATATAGATCACATATTCCTATAAGAATATTTCTGGAAAATTGGGTAGGCACGATGCTTTGCTAGAAGCCAACCATGTCTTGTAAATCGGTAAAAATGTAGTACTAGGTATGTACGTGTTCGGATAGTCCGACGACCGGATTTACTGCCAACATATCTGGGGATCTCATGGGTCGCTTCCCGAAGATTCACCGATGACGTATGACTCGCACTTTATTAATCTGGGATTAATTAAAAGAGAGAGAAAATTAATCGGGGATTAATTACAGAGATATTTTATCTGGGATAAAATATTATTTAAAGAGAGAGAATGATTAATTTGGAATTAATCGATAAAATAATATATTCGATATATTATACGAAATTGGATTTCGACGCGGAATTAAAATTAGATTTTAATTCGGGCAAACGAGTTAATTTATAATTAATTCACTAGCGATGTGAATAGTAATTTTGCTAGGAACAATTATTTAATTAAATTAGATTTAATTACGTCGCAATGGAAAATTCGTTAATTCAGAATTAGCGAACCCGAGCCCGGGAGTATTTGCGGGCCCGCTCGCATTTCGAATTCAAGTGCGACCCATAAATCACATCACGCGTCACATCACTTGTCAATCAAATGATGGATGTCTTGTCACTTTGAGTGATTGACAACCAGTCACTATTCATGAGTGATGTGAGTGGTTGGAAGACTTTAAAAGTCTTGTACCTTTTTGGAAAAATGGTAATTGTTTTTGGTATTTGAATTTTGGATATTAAAATAACCAAATACACAACACAAACTCTCTCTCTCTCTTAACACACACACGGTTTTGGAACCATTTTTTCCTCCTCTCCCTCTCGGCTTTTGAAGCCAATTTTCTTCTCATTTTCTTGCTTGGCCGAGACATAGAAGAAGAAACAAGGAAGATTTGTGGCAAATCTTTCCAATGCTAGCACATGAAGAGTCATCCAAAGGTGATAGGGAAACAAACCCTTGAGCATGGAATCCATTCCCCAGCTTGGAGCTTGACTGAATTTAGAGAGCACAACAAGGAACCCATGGCCGAAAGCTTCAATGAAGGTGCCAAGAATTTTTTTATTCGTCGTATCGCAAAAGCCGATCTTTGTAAGTATGATTCCGCCATACTTCTTATTGTATTCACACATGATTTCTATTGCTTAATGATCTTGGGACTAACCTAGAAACCCAACATGAATAACATGTTTTGTGTGAATACATGGATGTATATTTTGAATAATGTATATCAGATGGATATTAGAAGGGTGAAGGCAATTTTGGAAATTCTTGTAATAAATTTAGAATTTATTAAATTGGACTGCGTGTCCAACCTATTATCTCTATTCTCATTGTATTTCTCCTCTCACCAATTCCCCTCAATGTCAATGAGGTTTCTTTAGAAGCATTATGTAATTGGGTAAAAGTAAGAATAATGCTAGTGGGAGAGAGGAAATGGGGGATTTGTTCTAGGAACAAAATTTGTTATATATCCATTTGTATATCATTATTATTTTATTTCGTGCCTTATTATGCTTTTAGAATGCATGATTAAGAGTGTATGATGAGACCTAATCAAAGATAATAAATTGGTTGCCAATTTACGCAAAAAAAAAACCCTCATTCAATAAGCGTTTTTCCTTCCATTGAGTGGTTCTCTCTCAAGGTCCAAGATTGGCATTGGTTTGTTGGCCAAAGTCAAGACCTTTGTCCATCGCGAATGTGTTTGAACCACGTAAGCTTTGTTACATATCGCGTGTCTTGGGCAGTTGTGACTTGTTGGCCAAAGTCAAGGTCACTTCTTGTTCATCGACCTCGATTACGAAGCTTTCCCACTGTCAATGGGTTCTGCTTAACTGGAATCATTAAGCTTGTTGAGCCAAAGCCAATGCTTAGTTGATTCAGAGGAAAAAGGTTAGGAAATATATTGGATATATTTACATATATTGGATATATGTTTCGGACTTGGAGGCCCACCTACTGGATCTAGGAATTGGATGAGATCCAATTGATCTTAGAGATCTACCTAGTTAAGTTTCATACAGCTTGTTGGCCAAAGTCAAGGTTGTGTGTTATTTAACGGGATCCCATCCCACTAGGAAATTGGGTTTCCAGAGTACTCCACAGAGGCTTAGAGGCTCGTTGAAAAATAGTGGGAGGCAAATATTAAATTTGCAATTTCATTTAAATACTTGCCAATACGCGATCTTTTATTTTAATTTATCGTTGTTATAAATATATTAGTTGGACTAATATTTATTATTTCTTTCGTTGAACAGTTAGACTGTACAACACACTACTTCATTTGTAGTTGGTTATATAGTTGGACTATAATAATCATTACATTTGAATGTAACCGATCATTTATAGTTGATTATACAATTGGACTATAGTAATCATTACATTTGATTGTACCCGAAATCAATGATTGGATAGTTGGACTATAGCAATCAATATAACTGGAAATATTAGCATCAAAGGACATAATCATAGGTGAAAATATCTTTAACGGCACAATATTCCAGATTGGGAAATGAATCTCAAAATAGCCCTGAGAGCCGAGAAGTTACTCTATTTTATTGAGCGACCTCTCGGGCCTGAGCCCGAAGTTGAACAAATAGTAGAGCATGAGCTTTGGAAGACTCATCGTGATGATAAATTTAGTGCTCAATCTGTTTTGCTTGCCGCAATGACTCCTCAATTTCGTTGTCAGAACAAAGGATTAGATCCTTATAGTATGATGTTAAAATTAAAGGATCTTCATAGATCTAACCTTAGATCTTAGAAGTACGAATTACAAAAGGAAGCTCTTTCACTCGCGTATGTCAAAAGGTACATCTGTCGAGCACTAGGCGTCGCAGATGATTGCTGACATCGAATAGCTAGGTTAGCTGGGCATTACCTACGAGGCCGAGACTTCCATAGATTTGATCTTATAGTCTCTGCCCGAAAGCTGGGGCGGGTTCATCTTCAACCAAGAGAAAACTCTTGGAGAGTTAATGGCTATGCTCAAGGAAGCAAAGCCAGAGCTTCCAAAAGGGCAAGAAGCGCAAGGCGCATCTTACTTCGACATCCCATAAGGCCAAGGCTTGGCTGAAGGCTTCTAGGGGTGTGAAGAAAATGGGCAAAGGCAAAATCATCACAGTCTTCTAGGAAGACAAATGACATATCCCAAGGTGTCTGCCTAAAATGTGGCAAACGGGGTCACTGGAAGCGTGACTGCCGTATGGACAAGGTAGACATGAAGGATGTGAAGACGGGCAAGGCACCGACTTCAGGTATGTTTGTTATAAACATGTCCACTACTGGTTTTAAAATTGGATTTTTAATACTGGATGTAGTATATACATATGTACTGATGTGTGAGATCTGCTGATTAGCAGGAGACTGGCTTCAGATGAGATCGACCTGTGAGTCAGAAATGGGACGAGAGTCGCTGTTTTGGCTATGGGAACCTAAGTTTTGGAACTGCCCTTTGGGCATGTACTTAAACTAGGAAACTGTTATAATGAACCTAGTTTGACTAGAAACATTATCTCTATATCTAGTTTAACTCATTGCGGGTATACCTTTATGTTCCAGAACACCAGATGTTTTGTTTATAAAGATGATATTAAGATAAACACATTAGATGTGAATAACGGTATTTATATTTCGAATATAAATGAATCTCAAACATATAACATGACAAACAAAAATCTCAAACTGAGTAAATCAGATGAGACTTATTTGTGGCATTGTTGTGTGGGACACATTAACAAGACTCCTATATCCACTCTTTTGAGGAATGGATACTGTAGACAGATTTGATCCTAAATCATATGACGTCTACGAATCTTTTTTATTAGGCAAAGTGCTTAAAACACCTTTTAGCGGTAAAGGGTGTACGTGCCACCGAGCTGTTTACCCCTCGTTCATGGTGACGAATGTGGGCCCATGTCTAGCTAGGCTAGAGGTGGTTATGAATACTTCGTAACCTTTATGGATGTTGCATCGCGTTATGGTTATGTGTATCTTATGAAACACAAATCGGAAACTTTTGATAAAATTCAAAGAGTTTCGACACGAAGTAGAAAAACAGACGGGCAAAAGTATTAAGATATTACGGTTGGACCGTAATGGAAAATAATTGAACAATAAGTTTCTCGATTACTTGAAAGAGTATGGTATTCTTTCATAATGGACTCCACCCGGAACACCTCAATTCATTGGTGTGTCCGAATGAAGAAACCGGACTTTGTTGGACATGGTTAGGTTAATAATAACTCACACTGAGCTACCAATTTCCTTCACGGGATAGGCATTGAACAATGCAATACTTATTTTAATAAGGTTCCGTCAAAGTTTGTTAGACAGAATCCATATAAAATATAGACAGGAAAGAAACCGGGTTTCACATTCCTGAAGATTTGGGAATGTTGGGCAAATGTTTTGATGGTACCGAACTAGAACCCAAATCGGATTAGTGCCTATTTGTAATTGGTTATCCTAGAGAAACCAAAGGATATTACCTTTACAACTCACAAGAGAACAAATAAATTTATTGCTCTCCATGCGAGTTTCCTTGAAAGAGGAATACCTAAATGCAGTGGTAAGTGGGAGGAAAGTAGAACTCGATGAAAATCGGAGTAATACTGTTCCTGGCACTGATCCCGTTACGGAACACGAACAGTTCATCAGGGATGAATCTGTACCACAATCTTCTAATACACAAGAACCGCGTAGGTCGGAGAGAGTCAGGAAACAACCTAAGAGGTATGGATTTCTGATCTCACCTCATGTAGATGTCAATCTTATTGAGGAAGACGAACGGACTACGTATAAGGAAATGATACAAGGTATCGACTCCGATTTATGGCAAAGTGTAATGAAGTCCGAAATGGATTCCATGTATACCAACCAAGTTTGGACATTGGTTGATGTACCAGAAGACATTGTGCCTATAGGTAGAAAATGGGTCTTCATGGTGAAGACAAACATAGATGGCAACATATAAACGTACAAAGCTAGGCTTATAGCGAAAGGGTATCGTCATCAACATGGTGTCGATTACGATGAAACCTTTTACCCGTTGCCATGATTAAATCCATTCGGATAATGCTTGCAAGTGCTGCATATTTCGTTTATGAAATATGGCAACTGAACGTCAAAAATGCTTTCCTTAACGGAAATCTTTTGGAGGATGTTTTATATAACACCCTGACGGTTTTTTTGCACCAAAACATGCAAACAAGGTTTGCAAGTTAACTCGATCCATTTATGGATTGAAGCAAACATTATGTTCTTGGTACCAACATTTAGATGAGATCATAATGGTATATGATTTCATTCAAAACGATGATGATTCTTGTGTATATAAGAAGGTTAGTGGGAGCGCACTGACAATGATTGTCTTATTCGTTGATGATGTATTGCTTCTTAGCAATGACATTCCCATATTAACAATCGGTGAAAGCTTGGCTTTCATTAAAATTCTCCATGGAATACTTGGGAGATGCAACCTTTATTATAGGAATAAGGATCTACTGGATAGATCTAAAAGTTGTTGGCACTCTCCGAGAACTCATACTGTGAAAAACATGTACACGACCTGGTGTCTTATATGCTTTGAGCATATGGAGTCACAATCAGACCGATCCAGGTGATGGTCACTGGATTGATGTTAAGAACATCCTTAAGTATCTTAGACGAACTAAGTATGCATTCTTAATACATGGAGAAGGAGAACTTGAAGTGATTGGGTTCACCGATGCAAGTTTCCTAACCGATAAAGACGACTGTAAGTCGCAATAAGGGTACATATTTTGTTTGAACAACGGAATAATGAGCTGGAAATCTTCCAAGCAAGATACTATTATCGATTCAACGACAAAGAAAAATATATTACTACGGCTGAGGCATCAAAAGAATCATTTTGGATCTATGAAAATTCCTAATTGAATTAGAAGTAGTTCTGTTAGCAGCCGAGCTAGGCTAGAGCACAAGCTAAAGAATTACGGTCTCATCAATTATCCAAGTATGTACTTCGACGGTTTTATCTGATTCGTGAGATCATACATCATGGCGATGTGATGATCTAATAAATCACATCATATGATAACCTTGTAAATCCACTGACGAAAGCGATATCTCAACATAAGCATGAGCGACCCGTACATAGTTCAGGTGTAAGACACTTGAGTGATTGGCTATAGGCCAAGTGGGAGATTGTTGGACAACTATGACCCATAGCATCACTATTTTGTAAAGGACATGGTGTTCTTATATAAAATTAACTATGTGACAAAGGAAATTGCTCTTTTATCATTTGTAATTGGATTACCTGGATATATAAATGATAAAAGTCCATATGATTAGTACCGGATTAATAAGATATGAGACAGTATTAATCCACGAAGGTTTAATCATTAAATATCCCTAGTCGTAGTATTATCAAGACTGGACATCGATAATGAGGAATACACTAGTATTACACTTGTGCGCGTTATGGAAGCTTAACGACATAGTTCTCATATATTTAAGTATTGGATACTTATGCAAGTGTGATAGGAGGTTCTGTTAGCCGTTGGATCAGGAACAACTTCGCTCTGGATAGACCCATCAGAGTCCCATTGGTAGTATGACTATATGTCTATGGGAATCAGAATCAGGGTAGGTGTATTTGGTCTTAACCTGAGACTTGCATCGCTAATACTTGCGACAATCAGTATACTTTGGTTTTGGTCATCCGGGGCTTTAAAAGGTTCTGTGTACGCCTCTTCTGGGTATACTGAGAATCGTAGTATATTGGGTGTGATGTCAAGATGGAAGTATCACTTCAGTCATATCGTATACTACGCCTGATAAAGACTTACTTGAATCAAAGACTCCTCCAGTCCTCCCTCCAATTTACAAGCTTTTCTCGAACTCAGCAAGCTCTTCCACGTTCCAAAGAACCACCCAAGTGTGTGGCCTCTAAAGGTGCACACACCAAAGCCAAAACTCAACGGCAAGACTATGCCTTGAGTGCACGGGTATTTTGCCCTTGGTGCTAGCCAATGCAAATACCTCAAAACTTTTAACTCGAGGTTCCTCTAGTCAATTAGACTTAAGGATCCTTAAAATCAGTGGCTTACTCTTAAACTTTAGAGTTTCTCACTTATATAAACCCAAGATATGAAGGTTTTGGTGTAAAAATTTATGAAGAATTCTTTGGGTTTATATAGTGCTCCAAAGACAACAAAATTAATTAAGAATTCGATGTGGGAAAAAAACTAATTTAATCTTAGCCATTGGATCGTAATTTAGTGTTTTAATGATATTATAAAACCCTAATAAGAGTTTGGGCCGAATTGGAATTCAAAACAAATAACAAAAAAATTTACTATTCACATGAATAGTAATTTTTTTATTCCAATTCCCAAAGTGCCCATATCGTCATTCACCAATCCCTAGGCCACTATGGAATCTCATAAATAATCTGTTCAATAATTAAACACATTGAACCATTTATGAACAATTCCTACAACAATCATATATGCTGTTATATTTGTACTGTGCACTGTTAACCATTGATTTCGACTTTGTTGTGTGTGACCTTTTGGGTTCCCCTTAAGTTGGACATGAAATGAATCATGATAATTTAATCGAACATAAATTATCCTCTGATAAGATAGTCGTTAGATTTCAATGACCAAGGTTGACATCTAGCAACATGCCAAGGCCCCCAAATGAGAAGGAAAGATATAAATACCCATTATGTATGCGATTTACATATGATAAGGTCTCTCGCCTCATTGTATCCCCACTTATTGACCTAGGGTACGGAAAGTGTCTACCCATATGGTCAAATGTATGATGTTGATAGTGTCATGAATCGTGCTAACCAAGAATCTCACATGATTCTTCCGCTGTGGCCACAGTCTCAAGCACTGATCACACATATCAACCCACGAACTGGAATACTACTCTTATAAGAAAATATTATCCGAGAGAGTGGCGATTCTCTGTTGTATCTTTACAAACTTCATGTGTTTCAAAAAATGACCCATTCATACCCTTATGAACGGATCTTTTGAACCGGGGAAGGAGAATGTCAAAGTTATTTGATCCACACATAAGATTGTAAAGACCTCAAGTCAAAAGACTAGTCATATAATCGATACATGAAAGTTCTCACAGACACATGGGATAAACACTTAATATGAAAACTTTCGACGGTCAGTTCGATGGACACGAGCAACTCATGCATCCATATGATACACCAAGCGGACGGATCTCCGCTAGTAGCCTATAAGATCGACTACCCACTTAAGGGCAGATCATATCATCATGCTAGTCTCTCCGCTTTGTGAACGCCCAGATTATTCACAAAACTATGACTATGAACATTTAAGAGTAATGATTCTCATAAGGCGTGGAAGCCATCGTCTTATTACTCCAATGGCTTTATTACAGTGTTGATGATTTATATAAGTTATGTAAGACACGTATAATAAAGATTGCAATTTTATTAATTAATGAAAATATTACAAATATATGTACATATAGCCCATCCACAAGTTGGGTATAGGGCATATCCCTAACACTTGCTAGCACATAAGGAGTCAACTAAAGGTGATAGGGAAACTCACCCAAGTGTTGGAAACACTCTACAAAGACTTGGATCTCCATTACATCCATGAAATTTTCAAAATCTCAACCGATCAAAGTAAGTTTTTCCGCAACTTGTCTTTGATTATTTCACACAACAAATCATCTAAGTGATCTTGGCATGTTCTAGGAACACCAACACCTGGTCGACTATTCCATGTCTTTGGGTCCCATAATTATTATCAATTTCCTACAATACTATCTCCTCGTTATGTTATCTTTGTCTTTGAATGTACTGAATTTCCTTGTTACTTCTTGCGTCCCTCTTACCATTTGGATATCATATTTCTTTACTCTACGCTTTACTACTGAGGCTGGCGGTGGTTCGTTCTCCTAACTATTTCTGAAATCTCCGCTCTCTGTTCTTGCTATAAATCTTGACTTTGGCACTCTGTTCTACTGTCTATACTGGTACTCTTGTCACTTCCTAAATATCTCAAACCTCTCGGGTCTTATTCTTTATACTTCCATAAATTTCTAATGACTTGGATTGATCTGAAGGTTCTACTGCATTTGGTCTATCTTGTGGACTCCTACTAGTCTTGTAAGCCTCGCGCTGACTTGCCTTGATCTTTGGGCTATATTGGGTTCTCTACTTTATATCCTTGAAAACTTCCTTACTCTTTTCTTGGGTAATCTGCCTCCCAAGTTCTTTCCATTTATTAGGATGAACTTTTGTCGGACTTCTTACGGTCACCAAGGATGAATCTTTGTAACATCCCCGATCTGGGAGATGTCACCGGAAGGGAATAGGCCGTACTATTTCCCTGAGCCTTTGACTTCTGACATCTGTTATTCTTATCTTACTTATAAACTCATACATTGGGGCTATTGCCCAACTCATCAATCATGAATGCATAACACTTTTAATACTAAATACTATATTTTGATACATATTGCAACTCTGACAATGATTACTACAATGCAATATATAAGAAATCATTACTATACAAGATGTATATTACATGTCATTTCCTGACTCTAGCTGAACTGGACTTTATCTCTAACTTGACCTGGTGGACTAAACCCACTAGTGACTGCTATCAGTATCCGTCCCCTCGAGCTCGTCTCCAGAACTACCTGCAAAACAAAACACTGGAATGGGGTTAGATCGTTTGAACAATCTAAGTGAGTGGACGATTTAAAATGAAAACTGAAATATTGTTATGAAAATGTTTGGTTTTAAAACCAGAGTTCGGAAAATAGCTTAATATGAAAAACTCTTTTATGGTCTGAAAACTCTGAACACTTTCTAAAGATATTTTCCGAAAACTCTTTTGTAAAACTTATCTTTTCTGAAAGTCTCTTTCATGAACTGAAAATGACTTCTTTCTTTCTGGAAAACTTTTCTAAAACATGCTTTTCGTGAAATCTCTTATAAACTGCATTCTCTGAAAAACTTTATTTCTATAAAACGTTTCTCTGGAATTTTTTTTTCTGAAAATTGTATCTGAAAACTATTTCTAAAAAAAACTGGTCTCTATATCTGAAAAACCTGACTTATGGGGGTATTACGTATCGTCGTCCCCCTATACGCCTAACTAGAGCCAGGAATGCAAATCCATGACTTTGGGGCGTTACGAATCGTCGTCCCCCAAAGCATGCCACTCTTGTCCCTGAAACTAGTGGTCTTGGGCATTACGTATCGCCGTTCCCCAAGCCACTGAACTAGAACTGGGGATGTGAATCTATGCTACCTTCCAAGCTCTGAAACTAGGATCTTGGGACATCTGTCATCCCTAGTCCTGAACTAGGATCTGGGGGAGTTACGTATCGCCGTCCCCCCAGTCCTCTACATGTGCACATGTTATCCGTCAATTCCATGACTGTATCAAGTTGCACGCTGAGGTGGGTTTTTCCCCATACCTCGAAAAACATAAACCATTTTCTGAAAACGTTCATTTCTCAATATAAAGCTCAGATCATAAAATTTTATGAAATGACTGTAATAATAATAATAATAACTAATCTAACACCCTAAAGCGTAAAAATAAGTCTGATATATAAAAATAACAAAATGAAAGTTAATTTAAAAGGGTAGTGTCCACTCACTGGTTCGGAATTCGGCTGGCGTAATGTCACTGCGACGAAAGGATTTTCGGTTCCTGTGATAACCATTAATGGGCAACTTGGTTAGAATACATATCGTAGAATACATTTCGAAACTATTATCGCTACAAGGGTTTTTCAATTATTTCATGGTAATTTACGCGTATATATGATGATATGAAGTCTTTCGGGTGGTCTCTAATATCCTAAGTTGAAACTGAATTGGTAAAAAAAATATCCTAGAAAATGGCCACGCGTCGCGATGCGACCTGGAGAAGGCCGAAACAGAAAGCTGGTTTTGGTTCGTGTCGCGACGCAAGTCCACTCGCGTCACGATGCGCATAAGACAGAACCGTATTGGGGCTTTTTTTTTCCAGAACGCGTCGCGATGCGAGGCCATAATCAGGGCCTAAAATAAACCTTTTTAAGCTTAACTTGCTTCACCACACTTCCCACACTAAAACCTTTATAGAAACACCGCTTTAACTATACTATGCATACTCAAGAGGCATTTCCAATCCCAATTTATGTACCAATTTATCAACAACATACAAGAAGCACATTCAACTCCCCCTTCAATACATTCACATACACAAGCCTCAATCCATAATAATATCATCATATGGCTTTCTAAAAACACATGCTAACAACCCATTTAAAGCCAATTTAACAATTCCAAATTCTAGGATTAATAAGGTGCGAACTGGGGCTTTATATTCTATTGAAATAAATGAAGAAGAAGAGTGAGGTTTAGGAAGGAGAAGGTGATCTTAAATACATGCAAATTGGTCATTGAGCCAAAAATATACGGGGATATTATTTGCATCAAAATATAAAAATAAAGTCTAGCCTAATTAAAATAGCCCAGGAAATTGAAATAGCTTAGGAATTTAAAATATCTCATGAGCCAATTCCTCTATAAAATAAAGGTTAGAACAATTAAAATAATTCAGGAAATTAAACTTAGAGGAGGAAGTAGGCTCATGAGCTATTTCCTAAAAAAAAAATAAAATAAAAAATAAAAATATTCTTCATGTACACAATTTTCCTGAAATAACAGGAAGTGATAAAGTGAAATAATGGGAGAGTTAATGAGTTTATTTTAGAGCATATAAGTTCAAGAAAGTAGATCAGAGCAAGAGGACAACCAAATCAATCCAAAAATCAACCAAATCAATCAATTCAATTTCAAGCAAATCCTTATAATTTTCAAATATGGTACTGTAGCCCTTTACGTCTTCAATTTCCTCTACAATTATAACATATTCAATTTCAGTATATTATTATCTTTTCAATTACCAGTTTCTTAATAACGCTTTATTCCAGTCTCTCACTTGTCTTTATAATATCCCCGTATATTTTTGCAACTTTCGTAATAAATAATTTCAATTGAATTATAATAAGGATTGAAGATTTCAAAATAATTGGACAAATATTTGGACAACATCAGATATAGATATCATAACGATGTTCACTCTTTTAGATATTCTAGAAGATTTAGAGTTCCAATTGACATGAGATCAGTGTCATTGGAAAGTAGACTTGAAGATGATCGCGTACTAATAAAGAACGCATGATTTGGCCCAAGGACGATAAAGTTACAAGTGTTTTAAGCTATACCTCAAAACCTGTCTGCGACGTGCGTTCGTGTTGCGTTCATTTGAGCGTTCTAACGCCCGGAGGTAGAAACTTTGTGTTTGAGGAGCGTTTGAGGGGCATTCCAAAGCTCGTACGTAAGTAAGTTTTTTTTGGACGCGTTTTAAGCTAGTTTTGCACAAGGAAAAACATATTTTTACCCTATATATTTAAACAAACACTTAACCACTTTACTCAAAGGAAGAAACACTATTTTGAGAGCCACCATATACTTTGTTTCTTCCTTCTTGACAATCAACCTATAATTCTTCATTGATTTCATTGTCTTTTTTGGTATGATAAGATTGTTCTTTGGTAACCATCAGCACAAAAATACAACCTTAACTCAATTTCCTAAGCCTTAAGAGTTCTAAAGGAGGAAAATTGACAGTCAAAATTCCGACATTTCGAGTTTGCATGGTTGATCCACTCAGAGACTTCAGAGGTTCTAAGAAGGCTGCTCGGTGCGATCCCGATGAGTTCTTCGAGTTATTACAGTCTAGAAGTATTAGAGTCGGCGGAGTTGCTGCCATATGTCTTATACCATCACTATAAGTTTTCTCGTTATAGTGGATTTTGGATGGTAACCTAGATACCTGGAGTGGTTTTTTACTCGCACGAGTTTTCCACTTCATAAATAAAATTGTTGGAGCGTTTATTTGTATTCATTTATAATTATTAGACTTAAAGGATGTTTGATGATTTTATTAATCCACCGAAACTATAATTAGGACTTGTATTAAATTATTGTGTTTAATTCTGTAGAGTTAGAAACTTAGACTAAAATCGAATTTTCAATAATATATACACGCACTTAAAGCATACGTTACAAATTTAAGCGTTAATTATATTATAATTATAACGTCCTTGATCAGGCGCTTTTGGAGTACCACGTGATTGGTTTGATCAAATGCAAAGAAATTGAAGAATGCACATGTCTAATTAACTATTATGGAAGCAGAATATAAATGAGCAAATATTAGTTATAGAAATCCACATGTCTAATTAACTAATATTCAAATACTAGCTTAAGAGTTTAGGGTTGGTTCAAGACTAATATTATTAACTGATTATATATTTTTCATATCATTCCCAACATGTACGTGTCCGTTTTTTTTTTTTTTTTTTTTTGTCTATTATTTATTATGTGATCAGGTCGTATAGGCTCACTTATATAT
Organism: Zanthoxylum bungeanum; assembly: GCA_019454045.1. NCBI lineage: Eukaryota > Viridiplantae > Streptophyta > Magnoliopsida > Sapindales > Rutaceae > Zanthoxylum > Zanthoxylum bungeanum. Next base: position 15,170 of record SKCR01001012.1, read on the forward strand.
AAATTTGGCTCTAAAGAGTGACAGGATAAAAAAATATATACACTGTTAAATTAACATAAATCTGGCTTCCTAATCATTCATCAATTTTCAGATCATAGCAAAATTCAAGTTTAAGAAAATAATAAAAAATAATTTAAGTTAGTAAACTGCCTTAAACTCAAATAGTTTAATAAGTTCAAAATATAAAAGTCCCCTCAGGACATAAGTTTATGATTAATATTCTTAAATGTACTTATAGCTTGATTAATAATAATATTCCGTACACACAAAATAAGATTCCAAACATATAGATCTCAAAACAAACAAAAAAAGTTTCATAAAAATGAAATATATACATATATATATTCATTACTTTGTGCATGCTACTAGTACTTTATCATGTAAAAAAAATAAAAAATTTACACGATAAAATACTAGTTTTTTGCTTTGCATCCGTACAAAAACTTTTTGCAGACATCCGCATTATAAAAAAATTATATATATACGAACAAATATTTTATCTTACGAAAAAAACATAAATTTTTGTCCATATTATTTTTTCTTTTAGAGTGGTCAAAATTTTTGTAATTCATACATTAACACCCTAAATTATTGGGTACATAGAGAGCATCTGCTGCTCCTGTCTGTTAATATCAAATCATGATTTTCGCAAGCTGTTAATCATAATTAGACAATTGAACAAATAATTAGAGATCAAAATTAGCGAGTTGATTAATGTTAGGTGAAAGGTGGGGGCGGGCAAAGGTGTTACATCTAGATCAAAACTAGGCACCGAAATAATTTTAACTTGTATAGACCGATTTGAATAAATTATAATATTCTCTCTTTTGAAAACTAAAACCAAGAATCGAATCTCAAGTGAAATTATTAATTGATGTGGTTAAAGGGGAGGACAAGCCAAATTGGTGCTATTTATTGTAGAAATTTCTGCGTTATGTTCAATTTTCAGTAAGATCCAAGAAGCAGAAATAAATTGGGTTCATTGAAAGAGACAGACACCATTTTCCTGCAATCAATCTTTATGTCATTAATTAGTAAGAGATTCCTTTTCGAGCATACCTACAACTCCCCGGGAATGTTATGTACCAAAATTAGTGTTCTCTTTTTGCTAAGAATATTCGTTTGCTTTGTGTAAGAAATTTCCATCACCAAGCTACAGAGATTAAAAAAAAATGTCTTTTTTTTCTTTTGAAAGTATACTTTCACTTAATTTATTGACAGCTGTTTTTCGTTGCATGAGTAATTCGGGAAAAATCACTCCTCGAAACAAACTTCACTCCACTATAAGAAAATGGACCTTTAGCGTCCAAACTTTTAGCGCGAAATTTTTTTCGTCGCTAATAAACCCTTTAGTGTTGAAATTGAAATTCGACCCTAAAAGGTAAACCTTTAGCGTCGAAAATCTATTTGGACGCTAAAAGCCACACATTTAGCGTCGAAATAGTTGTTTGACGCTAAATGGTAAATGTTCTAACCTTTAGCGTCGAAATTTACATTCGACGCTAAACGTTTACTTTTTAATGTCGAAATTTAAATTTCGACGCTAAAGGGTAAATTTAAATTTTTCGATTTTCCGCCTTCAAAAATTTGAACTTTTCGCCAAAAAATTAAATTTAAATTTTTGATCATTTGCGACGAATGTTTCGACGCTAAAAGTCAAATATTTCGAAGCTAAAGGGTAAATTTAAATTTTTCGAATTCACTCCTTATAAAATTTGAATTTATCGCGTAATAAAATTAGATTTAAATTTTTTGATATTTAGCGACGAATTTTCGACGCTAAAAGTCAAAAATTTCGACGCTAAAAATCAAAATTTTGGCGGAAAATATTCCCGCTATTTGATGACATTTAGAGACAAAAGCCTATTTCGTCGCTAAAGGTTATTTTTTCCTTATAAATTCATTTGCTCTTTCATTTCTCTTATTCTTACTTTCTTTCTCTCATATTCTTATTTTCTCTCTAAATTTTATTTTTCCTTATATGTTTTGTTTCGTTTTTTATGTTTTATATTAACATCCAATATTTTAATTTTTTTAATTTTTTTTTTAGGGAAATATGAAAATGAAGACATTATGAAAATGAAGATGGTGAAGAAAATGAAGAACAAATGAAAGTGAAAATGAATTTCGACGCTAAAGATAAGTACTTTTAGCGACCAATATTTTCGTCGCTAAAGATATATTTTTAGCGTCGAAATTTATTTTCGACGCTAAATACCTTCCTCGACCAAGCTTTCAAGTCAAAATTTTTATTCGACGCTAAAGATCTATTTTCTTGTAGTGCTCAACTGTGAATTTGTTTGGTTTATTGGGAACTAAATGCAAACTTGGAAAAAAACAGAATACACACAGATGAACAAATGATTTAACGTGCTTCTATTACTGGCTCGGGTCTGACCGACCTCTTTTTTTTCTCTAGCCCGGGGTTCTTCTCTCTCGAATACAAGTTACAAGTGTTTTTGAATAAAATTGCTCAACCCTCTAAATTGAATTCTCTATCCCCTTATATACTAAGTCTAATTACATTGTTACGCTATCTTCGTGACGTCGGCCATGTTGCTAAGCCATTATTGTTTAGGCTCTCTTCCCCAAAAACCCTACGGATTATAGCCCAACCTCCTGACACCCCTACGACCTGCCATTTGAACTTTATTAAATTACCCATTCTTGGTACTTGTTACAAACTTATTCCCATATGCCAACCGGTGTTCTAACTGCTCTCTTGCGATAGCGTATGCCGGAAGATGATCTGATGGCCCGCTCCCATCACATCAAACCTTTTGGAGGATACGAGTTCCCATACAGGGCTTACATCATCTAGGCTTGAACGTAACACCCTCATCCTGACCTGACTCATCAGGCCGCAAAACTGAAGTAGCGGCTGAACTACCAGGTCGGGTTGGTAATCTTTCTTTGGACACCTTCACACCTCGGGTCAGGTCACCAGATGCAAACTAACCATAATCTTCTAATCAGGCCGGGTGCCTATACCTCTTAGGTCCCGGCCACTGACTAGGGAAATGGAAATCATTTCGATACCCTTCTTCATATTCTGACTTTTCTCGGGTCAAGAAATCACCATCAACATATGTCCCCTAGTTCTCGGTATCAACGAGTCTGCGAGTTGGTGCTGGGAACTATAATAAAAGTGATTTGGATCGCCTCCCAGTCCTTGGGTCTGGATCTTGCTATCAACTAAACTGCACCCTCCTTGGGTTATACAGTCATGAAGTTCTTCCCTGGTGATGGTTGCTTCGATGAATGCCTCTCTTGGGCTCTTAAATCGCCCCTTAGGAACTGTGTTGCCATCATTACCTTATTTAAATACCTATCACATCACTCTATGGCTCGCCCGCTTTATCTCCCCTAGACGCCATGTGTCGCGCTCTCGTGGCTTGCGCGCCAAAACCAAATGTAATTGGATAGTTGGATGTCGACTGAACAATCGCTTCAATCTCATCCTTTTATTTGAAATTCAATCGATGAAATTCCCGCTACACGTGGCGCTGATCCAAGTCATTTATCTTTAATCGAACGGCCTGTATCTTTCTGAGCTGCCCAAATAGAGGACCAATGTATGACATTTCACCATTTTTAGCAAATTTATCTTCTCTAAAGAGCTCCAAAACCCCTCATGTTACCTGCAACTTTGGTCCTTCACCGTCTTCCTTAAAATCTCTGAATCTTCTTCCTAGCCAAACAAGTAAGTTCTTCTCTGAACACCCTTCCCTTTACTCTATGTCTCTATCATTTTATGTTGTTTTAATGTTTGCGCACGTGTTCTGGTTTTCTGAGATTTTTGTGGTGATTGTGATATGAGAGTGGGCTTCTTTATGTGGATATATGTATGCCATTGCGCACATGGGTGAGTATAATCTTTCTGGGTTTGAAGGGTATAAAATGCATGTGTTTCTGGTTTTCTGGATGCAATTCATCTGATTGTGCTTGAAATTTTATTGTTCCACCATTATTATGGCAGTTAGAGCTTTTTTAGGGTTAGCTACTTGGAAGGGATGAAGATTGCAATATGCTCTCATACTGAAAACATTAACTAACCTTCCGCCTCGGACCCTACCTTGTCCGGAATGTTAGACACCGAATCCTCCTCCCTTACTCCTCTCGAGGTCATGACTTTTGTCCCGTCTGCTCACATAATCATCCATAGCTCAGGATCCAAGAGTCCCGAGGACCTAGACATGACCCCAATCCTTTCTGAAGAGGAAAATCAGTCTTATCTTAGACGGGTACCCCGACCTGAGCCCATTCGTAATCTCCTTAACTATGTACATCTGGACATGGATCGGGCCTCCACGATCACTTACAACGATTTGGACAACTTGAGGGAGAGATTTGCAATCCCAGAAGACATTCGACTAGAAGTCCCGGTCTTATTTGAATATGCGAGCCGGCCCGAGGCGGGTGCATTGGCATTGTGCTCGATCTTCTTTGACATGGACTACGACTGCACATTAAGGTTACTTCGTGAAGATGTTGTCTTCAATGCACTTAGCCCTCTACCAGCTGAACCTGAATAGTTAGAGGATCTTGCCTGGGCTATATGTAATCTGGAACCATGCCGGGTTGGGAGAGCCATCCTTCACCGAACTGAAGAGGCTATACCGGCTAAATGCCAACCCCAAAGAATACAAGGGCTGGTTCTACCTTTCTGCACACGTCGGGGTTCCACCCCTTATCACCAACCTCCCAACCACCAACAAAAATTTCAATAATAGGTGGTTCTACGTCACAGGCCCCGGGGGCGGAAGCAATTGATTGAGGGCAAACTTGTTGTTGTCCCCGATGTCTTCACGAACGGAGGTAATGACTCGACTCCCCATTTCAATTTTTATTTACTTCAACAAATTTACTAACTTCTGAAACCTTTGTAGCTTGTTAGGGAATCTCCCCAAGGTTCACCACGAAATCCAGGCCAGGGTAAGGAGGCCCCCGAATTCAGAGGTCATTACCGAGACCTTGTCAACTCTTCCGCCCTTACCGACTCGGGCCTCATCCCGAGCACTCCACCACCACATTCGAGGTAGTCTGATAGGTTCTAAATGAGCCAGTAATTCATTGTCTGCTGCCTTAAATCTTTTTCTTCTGGTTTTAATCCTTCTCATATTCTAACTAATTTTTTCTCCGCATGAATGTCAAGTTCAAGAAATCCAAAGCAACACATCATAGAACTGCTACGGGATATACGGGGAGAGTCTGGCGGTGCCTGATCCCAAGTGTCTACCTCAATTTTGCTAGAAGCTAGGCGGAAGTCTACACACTCAGCTTTCGTACCATCTGGGTCCTTCAAGGCCCCGCAGACCGCCATTGTGTCTGCCTCTTTAGTCCAAGTTACCACTACCTCTCCCAGACCATCCAATAAACATCGACACTTGTTCGGGGGAGATGAACCTGAGTAGCTTGAGGAAGCTCCGAGAAGAGTATCAGCAGTCGAAAAGGGCAAATCCCTTGCAGTATCTCATCAGCCCGGGGAGTGCCCTCCAATCCTCGGGGTCAACAACTTCACCGAGGATGTGAGGGACAAAGTAGCCTACCTCCTCCCAGCAATCAACTGCATGGTAGAAACCGTGATCCTAGAATGGTCCCGATCTTGCGAGGACTTTTCCCCGATGAGATCATCAATAGGACATGTCAGCTCCATGCGGAGATAACCAAACTTCCCTTTCATAACCGATTCTCTTTTTTATTTAACCATATTAAACTCATTTTTTCACCGCTGCAGCTGGGCTACATTCTAGCCACAAATAAGGACCTGCTGATAAGTCTTCTATTCGAGGGGGGTCAGGCATAAAGACTCCAGAGTCGCTTGACCAATAGGGAGCTGTTGGTTTTAGCTAAGGTCCCAAGATCAAAAACAAGCATGAAACAAGTGTGAATACAAATCAACGAAGTTACAGAATACTCACATCGATCGGTTGAGCGACGATTTGATGAATAAAAATGAACTTTCTGCCTCCTTACTGCTCACGGCAGTTCACTAGTTGCAGTCCCCATTTTCGGTCATGTGTCTCCAAGTTTTGAGCTCCAAGCTTCGTAAACGATTCTCGGCTCATGGGTGGACTTCCCTATCACCTTCGCATGTCTCTCGGAGTGCTAGCTCTTAAGAAATTTGCCACAAATTTCCCACACTTTGCTTCCCATCTCACGGCATTTCCCAGAAAAACCAGTGAAGATTTTGCCCATGTTGGGTGAGAGAGAGAGGAGAAGTAATGGCTCCAAATTCGTGAGCCCTAGGAGAGAGAATGAGAGTTGTGTGTTGTAATATGTTAAGTGTATCTAATAAACTTCCTTTTGATTTCAAAAATCAAAAATAAAACATATAAATGATAAAATAACAATAAATGTCACTCAAGCTTTCAAAAGCTTTCCAACAACTCCCATCAATTCACATCAATCCATCAATCATGAATAGTGACCTGCGTCAATCACTTAAAGTGAAAGACATATATCACTTGATTGACGAATGATGTGACACTAGATACGACTAGCGATTTGACGCTTGATTTGATTTGCGTGCCGCACTCGAATTCAAAATGTGAATGCGCTCGCAAACAATCCCGGGCTCGGGTTCGTTAATTCCAAATTAATGAATTTTCTGTTGCGTCGTAATTAAATGATTACGCCTAGCGAAATCACTATTCACGTCGCTAACGAATTAATTCTAAATTAATTCGTTCGCCCGAATTAAAATCTAATTTTAATTCCGCGTCGAAATCCAATTCTGTATAATATATCAAATATATGAATTTATCGATTAATTCCAAATTAATTGTTACCTCTCTTTAAATTATATTTTATTCCAGATAAAATATCTCCGCAATTAATCCCAGATTAATTTTCTCTCTCTTCTAATTAATCCCAGATTAATTTAGAGTACGAGTCATACGTCATCGGTGAATCTTCGGGAAGCGACCCATGAGATCCCCGGATATGTTGGCAGTAAATTCGGTTGGCTTCTAGCAAAGCGCCAAGCCTACCCAATTCTCCAGAAATATCCTTACAGGAATAAAGGATCTATATCAGGCGTAGTATACGTAGTATTGTGTATGTCGATCCAGTATCGGATGATCACGTGCTAGGCCTGGGGCTGGAATTGTGTCTGCCCCGTACGAAGCATATGTCGAATGTCTGGTAACTAGTCTCTTTAATCGGATAAACATGACCTTGTCATTTTATCCTGATGACTGCAGTACTTAAGAGTATTAGTACGGTATCCTACGTGACCATCATCTCCATATGACTGAAGTGATACTTCCGTCTTGACATCACACCCAACACACTACGATTCTCAATATACCGAGCATTGGCGTACACAGAACCTGTTAAAGCCCTGGACGACCACAACCAAAGTATAATGATTGTCGCAAGTATTAGCGATGCAAGTCTCAGGTTAAGACCAAATACACCTACCCTGATTTCGGACTTCCATAGACACATAGTCATACTACTAATGGAATTCCGAGGGGGTCTATCCAGAGTGAAGTTGTTTCCCGTACCATCGGTAAAACACAACCTCCTATTACACTTGCATGAGTATCCTATACCCAAATATATGAGAACTATAACGTTGTGCCCTCACAAACACACACAAGTGTAATACTTGTCTTTTATGTATTTATCGATGTTCGATCTCGATAATACTCTGACTAGGGATATTCAATGATTTATCCTTCGTGGACTGATACTGTCTCATATCATTCTCAATCCAGGAACAAATCATAGGGACCTCCTATCATTTATATATCTAGGTGATCTAATCACAAATTTTAAAAAGTAATCTCCTTTGTCACATAGTTAATTTGTACAACAACACCATGATCTGTACAAATAGTGACGCTATGGGTCATAATTGTCCAACAATCTCCCACTTGGCCTATAGTCAGTCACTCGAGTGTCTACCACCCGAACTATGTACGGTTGGCTCAAACTGCTGAGAAATGCTTTCGTCAGCGGATTTACATGATTATCATCTGATGCGATTTATTCGATCATCAAATCGCCACGATGTATGATCCGAACGAATCAGATGAATAGTCGAAGTATTTATCTGGATCGTTGATGAGACCATTAATTCTTTAGCCTGTGCTCAAGCCTAGCTCAGCTGCTAACAGAATTATATATAATCTAATTAGATTTATTATCGACCCAAAAGGCTTCTATTGCTTCCCAACTGCAGCAATAAACCCGCATTTGTTGTTTATACGATAACAATATCTTGCTTGGAAGATTTCCAGCTCATTGTTCTGTTATTCAAACTGTATAGTACTGTTTGCGACTTATAGTCGTCTTATCATTTAGGAAAACTTGCTACAGTTATCCCAGTCACTTCAAGTTCTCCTTCTCCATAGTTTATGACAACATCCTTAGTTCTCTAAGATACTAACGGATGTTCTTAACATCAATCCAGTGACTATCACTTGGATTGGCCTGTTTGTGAATCCATATGCTCAAAGCCTATGAGACACCAGGTCACGTACATTTTTCAATGTACGAGTTCTCGGAGAGTTTTATCGAAAGCCAAGCTTTCACCGATTTTATTTATGGGATATCATTTCCAAGAAATGAATTATTATCATTATTTTATAGGACAGCCACTGTCAGTGCGCTCCCACAAACCCTCTTATATACACAAGAATCATTTCATTTTGAATTAAATCATAAACCATTATGATCACATCAAAACGACAATTCCAAGAACCTAATGTTTGCTCAATCCAAACATGGATTGAATAACCTGCAAACCTTGTTTGCTAGTTTTGGTACGACAAAATCAACATGAAGTTGTAAATATCCTCCTAAAGGTTTCCTTTTCAGGAAAGCGATTTTGCCATTCAGCTGACATATTTCATAAATGAAACATGCAGCATTAGCAAGCATTATCCAAATGGATTTACCATGGCAACAGGTAAAAGGTTGAATCGTAATCAACACAATGTTGATAACGATACCTTTCCGCTACAAGCCTAGCTTAGTACGTTGGTATGTTGCCTTCCATGTATGTCTTCCTCGAAGACTTATAAAGTACCAATAGGCACAATGCCTTGCGGTACAACAACTAGTATCCAAACTTGTTGATATACATGGAATCCATTTCGGATTCATGACACTTTGTCATAATAGGGAGTCGATACCTTGTATCACTTCCTCATACGTAGTCAGTTGGTATACCTCAAAAGATTGACATCTTTATGAGGTGAGATCAGAAACCCATACCCCAGGTTGTCTTCTGACTCTCTCCGACATACGGGGTTCTTGTGTATTCGAAGATTAATGGTAATAGTTTCATCCTTGATGAACTATTTGTGTTCCATTAGGAATCGATGCCTGGAATAGTATTACTCCGATCTTCATCGAGTTTTACTATCCTCCCACTTACCACTGCATATCGGTATTCCTCTTAGGAAAACCGCATGGTGAGCAACAATTAAATTGTTCTCTTGTGAGTTGTATAAGTACAATACTTTGGTATCCCTAGGATAACCTACAATTGGCACTTATCCAATTTGGGTTCTAGTTTGGTATCATCCAAACATATGCCTAGCATTCCCAAATTTTCAGGAATGACAAACTCGGTTTCTTTCCTGTTCATATCTAATATGAAATCTGTCAAACAGATTTTTATGGAACCTTATTCAAAATAAGTTCTTGCACTGTTTAAAGCTTATCCGTTGAAGGAAATGGTAGCTCAGAGCGACTCATGATTAACCTTATCATGTCCAACAAAATTCAGTTTATCCAGTTCGGACACACCGTCAAACTGATGTGTTCCGGGAGGAGTCCTCATTGAAAGAATACTATACTCTTTCAAGTATATTAGAAACTTATTGCTTAAGTATTTTTCATTACGGTCTTACCATGACGGTTTAATACTTTAGCCGATCTGTATGTCTATTTCGTGTTGAAACTGTAAAGTTTTCGATTTGTGTTCTTCAAAAGAAACACATAACCATAATGCGATGCCACATCCGTAAAGGTCACGAAATATTCATATCCACATCTAGCCTAGCTAGACATGGGCCCACTTGCTTCACTATGAACTAGGGCTAACAGATTGGTGGCATTTACACTTTTACCAAGTAAAGGTGTTTTAGGCACTTTGCCAATAAACTAGATTCGTAGACTTTATTTGAATGGAATCAAATCAGTCCAAGTACCCACTCTTCAAAAGTGCGGATATACGAGTCTTATTTGATTGTGTCCCAGACAACAATGCCACAATTAGTTTCATTTGATCAAATCAGTTTGAGCTGTTTGTTTATCATGTTATATGTTTGAGATTTGTTTATATTCAAAATATAAATGCCGTTATTCACATCGAATGTGTTTATCTCAATATCATCTTTATATAATAAAACACTTTAGTGTTCTAGAATATAAAGGTTCACCTGCAGTGGGTTAAACACTGATATAGAGATAATGTTTCTAGTCAAACTAGTTACATTATAACAGTTTCCAAATTTAGGTACACACCCGAAGGTAGTTCCTAAACTTAGGTACCTACGGTTAAAACAGCGACTTTCGTCCCGTTTCCAATTCGCAAATAAATCTTTATGGAAGTCAGTATCCTGCTCAAAGCAGATTCTGAACACCAGTATGTATATTTTATGTTCCACACTAAGTATTTAAAACCTAATTTTAATACTAGTAGTGAACATAATGTTGACAAACATATTTAAAGTCAGAGCCTTGCTCGTCTTCAATTCCTTCATGTCTGCTTTGTCCAAACGGCAGTCACGCTTCCGCGATCCAGTTTGTCACATTTAGGCAGACATTTTGGGATATGTCATTTATCTTCCCAGAAGATTATAATGATTTTGCCTTTGCCTGTTTCAACACTCCAGAAGCCTTTGGCCAAGCCTTGGCCTTCTAGAATATCGAAGTAAGGTGCGACTAGCGCTACTTGCCTTATTGCAAACTTTGACTTTATCTCATTGAGAATAGTCATTAACTCTCCAAGAGTTATCTATTGCAATTTTAGTACTTCTAAAATCTAAATATAGATTTATGAAGATCCTTAAATTTCATTATCATACTTTAAGGATCTAACCCTTAGTTCTGAAAAAGAAATTAATGAGTCTACTGCAGTAAGTATAATGGATTAAGCACTAAAGTTATCATCACATTAATCTTCCAAAGATTATGTTCTACTATTTGCTTAACTTCGGGCTTAGGCTTAATATGTTATTTTATCAAATAAAGTAACTTATTATTTTTCCAGGACCATCCTGAAATTATTCCCAATTTTGAAAAATTAAACCATTTAAATACATTTTCCTTAGGATTATGTTTTAAATGTCAATCTTTCAATTTTTATCTTGATTTTAATAGTCCAACTATTTAATCAACGATTTAGGTACTATTTATTATAATGATTACAATAGTCCAACTATTTAATCAACTATAATATAATAGGTTAATATCAATTATATTGATTACTATAATCCAATTATAAAATCAAATATAAATGAATAGTTTGAATATAGTCCAACTATAATTAAAACAACGTTTAAATATTAGTCCAACTAACATTTAATTTATTTGAAGATGATATTTGTTTGAGCGTGTTGGCAAGTATTAAACGAATATTGCAAATTCAATTCTTGCCTCCCACTATTTTTCGACGAGCCTCTAACCCTCTGTCGAATACTCGAGAAACCGTGTTTCCTAGTGGGCTAGGATCCTGTTAAATATCACACAATCTTGAATTTGGCCACAAATTATATGATAATTAACTAGGTAGATCTCTAAGATCGATTGGATCCAATCCAATTCCTAGATCCAGTAGGGGCACATCCAGTCCGAAACATATATCTTATGTATGCTAATACATCCAATGTATTACCTAACCTTTTTCCTTTGATCAACTAAGCCTTGGCTTTGGCACAACAAACTTAGTGATCCCAGTCAAGCGCGACCCATTGACCATGGAAAGCTTCGTAATCAATGTCGATGGACAAGAAGTGGTCTTGACTTTGGCCAACAAACCACAGCTTGGACAAGACACTGATATGGAACAAAGTTCTCGTGATTCTAACACATCCTCGACGTACAAAGGCATTGACTTTGGCCAACAAGTCAATGCCAGTCTCGGATCTTGAGTGAGAATTGATGAATACTAAAAAGTGCATATTTATTAGACGATAAGTTAATCATTTTACACTTATAGTTTCACTAAACCCCTTAAATTGACACATTTGTGTAAATATTTTAAAGTTACGCTTTGAGTGCTTTTACTGTGTTATTTTATGTTTTTGTCAGGAAAAATACTGCTCGGAAGCTCGACGGGATAAATCAGACGAAAAAAAATATAATCTGCAAGCACGTCGTAAAATCTGCAAGCACGTCGTAAAATCGGCAAGCATGTCGTAAAATCTGCAAGCACGTCGTGACACGTGGAACCTTTACGTCGCGACACGTGTCCCCAACGTGGCTTCACCATTCTCTGACACGTGTCCCCAACGTGGCTTCACCATTCTCTGACACGTGTCCCCAACGTGGCTTCACCATTCTTTGACACGTGTCCTCAACATGCATTTGCTGTCTGGGCGGCGAATTTGCCTATAAAAAGGAGCGTCCGGCATTAGAAATTTTCATACTTTCTTTCCTGATTCATTTGTAATCCTTGGAGAGAGAGTGTCTTGTTTGTTTACTTAAAGCTTTTTGTAATGCTTTTTTCTTTCAATAATAAAAGTACGAATATGTTTTATTACAAAATGAGTAGCTAATTTCTTTTCTGCTGGAGTAAGGTGAAGCTTTTATAATGAGAACATAAATTAAACTCGCTTTTATTATAATAAATAATTTGAACTATAATGATTAAAACTTGATTTAAATCTAGATTAATTATTGACAA
>SKCR01001013.1:0-28507 GCA_019454045.1 Zanthoxylum bungeanum
GGAGGTGTCATACATGCGCGGCGGCGCGTGGGCAGCAAGTCGGCGGCGCGTGAGGGGGCGTTCGGCGGTGTATCGGTGGCGGTACGACGGTAATGGATTCATCTCATCGAGGGGATGCTCCAGATGTGGTCATGATGAGTGATATTTATATCACTATTTTCCACTCATTTAACCTAATATTTTGTATAGTTTCTCGGGTTTTGTGAATATTTTGATGTGTTTTGTGTTGTTATACAGATAAATAAAGTTTGGGAAGCATTTGAAGCAATTTGGGGCCAAAATAGAGGAAAAATGACAAAAGGGTAATTTTGTAATTTATCAACGTCGCGACGCCAAGACTCTACGCGTTGCGACGCCTAAAGTGAGCCGGTCATGCTAACGTGCATCGAGGGACACGTGTCAGAATATGAGAAATTAGACTTGCTAACGTGCACCAACCTTGCTAACGTGCACCGTGCCACATGTCATCATCACAGAAGATCAGCTAAAATGCGTCGTCTGCCATATGTCGAAATCTCATTGGACCAAAGCAAGCGCGTACACGTGTCGAGTTCTCATTGGACCGAATCACCGGCGAATCACATGCTGCCACGTGTCAATCTCTCATTGGACCAATCCTAAGCGTATGCCACGTGTCAGATGTTCATTGGACCGAAAGCTCAACTAATCACTGTGTGCCACGTGTCGACTTCTCATTGCACCACCTTCACCGCGTGACACGTGTCACCACCTGATTCTGCCGATGAAACACGCGTGGTCAACCAGCGTGTACCAAAGACGCGTGCTGGCGTCGCGATGCCAAGCACTTTGGCGTCGCGATGCCAAGCACTTTGGCGTCGCGATGCCAAGCACTTTGGCGTCGCGACGCCAGAAGCCGAATGTGCCTATAAATTGAGCTCCTCTTCACTTCATTTCTTGTGTTTTCCTTGGGAGTTTTTCCTTATTTTTAGAGGATTACATCTAGTTTTTGTAAATATAAATAATATTTAATTTATGTATTTTAATTTTTAGTAATAATAGTAGTTCTTCTTCTTCTTCTCTTTTCTTTTATGTTTTGTAGTTAAATTTCTGCTGGGGTAAAATGTGAAATATTTAATATAATTATTTAGGTAAATCTCACTTAATTATAATATTTAAATTATAATTTAACCGGTTTAATTAATGTCAGACTTTATTACCGCCTATATGGTCGGGTTAAATATAAATTACTTTACCACCTATATGGCTGGTCTTTATGTGACAGATAATTACCGCCTATATGGCTGGTGTAGTTGGAATAAATGGATTACCGCCTATATGGCTGATTTTAAATGTTTAACATTATTAATTTCTGAGAAAGCAGAATATAAAATAATTTATATATTATAATAAATGAGATTCCTATATAAGAAATATTAAATGTGGATCCTCTAACCCCCATCATTTTATTTTATTCTAGGGAAGTGATGAAACACAATATTCACACACTTAATGATTGATTTTCTTTTTATGGGTAATTCTTTAGTTTGTTTATTGAGTCTTAAGCTTAATGCTTCTTATTGTCTGATCACCAATAAGATTGATGTGGTAAACTTAAAATGAACTGGACATAGGGATTTTAGGTTTCAGCCTTAGATTCAATAGCCAACGATCTTCCTTGAGGATAGATAACCCTTTAATAGATTTCCTTACATGATAGACATATACATGTCGGGCGGGGGTAGCCATAATTGGAACTTAATCTTAATGAATCCAGGTAATTTGGTTGACATAGACATATGGTTCAATTGGGTTATACTGGGTATTTGCGTCTGACCATCGACATAGGCTTTTGCATATTTTCGTGTTCCAGGTTAGCAAACTGATTTATTACACATAGATAAGAGAATCAATTCATCTTTATATTAATATTGTGTGGAGTCACGACCCTAGATCTTTGAGTCTTTTCTTTTATTTTCCTTAGTATTTTCTTTTGAGTCTGTTTTTATTTTAATTAGCAAATTCACATTCAACCAACCAAAAGCAATCAATTCCATTCTCCCTATAATTAGATACTTGTAAATAAATAGTATCAATAATTAATAACAACAGTAGGAATTAAGTCCTCGTGGGATCGATATTTTTATACTACTTGAACGATACGTACGCTTGCGTTATACGTGTGTGTTTACGCCGGTCAGGTCACTTGTCGGAAACGGAAATCGGATGATGTCGAAAACTCCATTTCTCTATTTGTCCATTTACTTTCTCTCTCTTCTGGATAATCCACTCTCATGCTCTCGGTTTCTCTCTCTAAAACTCCAAGAAATTACTCTCAAAACTCTCTGGAATTTCTCTCAACTCCTCTGGAATTGTCTTCAACACACCTCACCATCATCTCTCTAAATCACAACTCCAAAATCTTCTTGCATGGCCATGAAAAGTATTATTCTCATAGCCAAACACATGAAAAGATTACCACTCTCCCCCTATCTTCAGCAGTTACGACCTCCAACAAGAAAATGCTATTATTATGTTGATGGAAGAAATTAGGTGATGATATGAGTAGAGATTAGGGTGGTTAAGTGTATTTATTTTAATTGGGAGACAAAGAAACATATACGCATGATTTAGATAATGATAATATAATGGTGGGGTTTGGTTAGGTTGAATGTGATAAGGAAAGAAAAAATAATAATAATAAAAAGAAATGAGGTATTACAGTTAATGGTGTCAAATTTGCAGCACTACTCCATCATTGGAGATCCAAAAGTGCTTTGCTATTTCATTTTCGGAAACTCATTGGCTGATAGTGGAAACAACAACTTGCTTCCCACATTAGCTAAATGCAATTACCCCACCTTATGGAATTGACTTTCCCAATGGACCAACATGAAGGTTTTGCAACGGCGCTACCATATATGACATAATCAGTTATCTCATAAAACACACTAATTTAAAACCAATTATCATACCTAATCAGTTACTATTTATGCTAAATGAAAGCTTAATTTCTTAACGCAGCCAAACTTTTGGGTTTCAACAAATTTATCCCATCCCTTGCTACGGCTGAGGCTTCTGGTGACATTCTCAAATGTGTAAATTATGCATCTGGTGCGTCAGGAATTCGAGATGAAATAGGGAGACAACAGGTAATCTGTTACATCACAAGTCGATTATGATGCGTCTATAAACGATGATTTAGGCACCGTAAATGTCTAAATATGAATATCTTATTAGTAGGACTCGTCATTACATATTTACATGTGCATTGGGATAGATCGATGCCCAGTTTTTTTCCTTTTACAGGGCTTGGAAATCAGTTTGAATGAGCAGCTTAAAAATCATCAAATAACAAATCGCACGCATGATTGCCAGACTAGAGAGTAATAGTTCAGCCACCCATTATCTGAACAAGTGTTTATGTTCAGTGGTAACGGCCGATAATGATTATGTTAACAACTATTTCTTACCCTAATATTACAACAAAAGCAAGCGATATACAACTGAGTAATATATTCAAGCTCTTATTGATCAATTTACTCAGAAATTAAAGGTGTGGAGGTCGTTGGAGCAGATTATTCGTTGATCAATATCCTCATCTCTCGGATCAGAATATTCCCCTAGTTGAGATACGCATTGTGAACACTTTGTTTGCCTAAATCTGATATTCGGTTGTTGAGAAATACACCAAAAATGGTAGTTATTATCATTTGACCGTTCATCAATAACCACCGTGCATGAGCTATCCCCACCACTATCACTGTGATCATTGTGACATATACTTACCATTGGTTCATTCATTGTGAAATTTGGAGGTCGTTGGAGCTTGATACATGATTGTTACAGTTTTGAGGGTGTAAACTTAAAATTTTAAAATTTTTGGATTTAATTGCATATTGACATGATTAGAAGTGTAAATCTGTAAATTCTATTTTAGGGGTTAATAAGTAATATTTGAGAGATTTAGGACTATATGGACATAGTATAAAGTTTTGCGGTTCAATTGGATATTAAAAAAAATTGGGGGTAAAATCATAATTTTAGCAAAATTGAAGGACCTTTGTTGATTGATGTTCGCACACATATGTGTATGTGTGGTGAGATATTTGAGTTATTGAAAACATGATAAATATATATATTTTCGTGATTATTGAGATGAGATTGATGAATTGATGTGAGATTTGATTGTTTTTGATGATGTGTGTTGTTATGTTATGCTGTCGGGTTTTGTATAATAGTGGTCGGAGATGGGATTGAGATGAGATGAGATGTTATGTGATGTTAAGCAATATTAGGGGATGAACGTTTTCCAGTTGGTGGGAAACCTTGGGAGTTGTAATGAGATACACTCAATTGGTTTCAATCTACTATTATACCAGACCCGGATTAACAACCATGTTTGATGGGTATTTGTATTGTTGTGAGAATAGCTGCTTGAGATAATGCTTATTATTGTATATGTTATTTTCAAATATTATTACATATATATACATACATATCCATATTTTATTGGTGATGTCATGTTGAGAGTATGAGTGCTTTACTTATTAGGCTCTTTAAGCTCACTACTTTTTCCAAAACATCTCAGGTAGTTCGCTAGTACAGCAGTAGCAGTACCGGAATTTGATCCATGTGCTGAATTGTAATTTGATAAGTATTATTTTTGCATATATATCTGATTTGTATGACATGTAGAATACTCGAACTAAAGAGGTCCGCGAACCTCTTTCTAGGTTTGGGCCCGCCTAAGGAGGGGGTCATGACAATTATGTAGCTCTGAGATCTCGAGTGTGAGAGCCAAATCTTGAATGTCTCAATCCCTTGAGCCCCCTCTCCCTTTATATCCTGTGAAAGTAGCCTCTTAGTCGGTTTAAGATTTATTAGAGTAGTTGAATTCCAATTCCATTAAGAGAGAGTGGTGAAGTCGGGATTAAATAGAAATGCCTATGTGTCATGGGATTAAGTGTAATCTCAATTGTATTAGGATTTGTCCAAATTGTTAGTCTCTTTGTTGGAAAGAGATTATGGCTAATAATATCTAATGAGACATCATGTAACATGGTATGTGGTTTTTTGGAGGCCTTTTAGGTCATTTGGGCCTTCTACCCTTGTGGGTATTCGAGCTCATGGGCTCTACATGTGAGTCTTGCGCAGACTCGTCTTCCAATGATCGGAATTTGTGTGAATTGGGTCTTGGTGGCAGCTCATAATGTTATTTTGGGCCAGATGAAGACTACACTTTGTGTTTTGGCGCAAGTCCGATATGTGGGCCTGAGACATAATGACATTTGGGTCCCTATATCAAATTTGGCATGCACACTCACCTCAAATATTTAAAGTTTAATCTTTACACAACGTGATTTAATTAATTTCTTAGATAAATTCTTCTTTTTCCTTAGTGTTTGGATTAATTATCTGATTAGTTTCTGTATTTTTAATATTACCTAAAACGTCTTTTTATTATTTATTTTTTTTGAAAAAAAATATTATAGCTATTGGATCTAACTTTGAAATGGTAAATTATATTTTTATTTGATATAACTTATAATTAAAGTAAATTTGACATTTTTGTCGTGCTCATAAAATTTCTAATGTTATTTCGAAGAAACCATTTCAACTTTATTAAATGAAGCTCAACATAAATGTTCTTTCTAAAATAATTTTCTCAGAATCTATGGTCTTTCTGAGATTCAAAAATGATACACTCACACACATTTTTACTTAAAGTTTTACAAACTCTCTCATTGTAACTACAGTGGTCTACAGTAAATCACTGTAACTACCGTGAGATGGTTTGTAAAATTTTAAGTGAAAGTGTGTGTAAGTGTATCATTACTCTTCTGAGGTTAGGTAGTGTCGTTCGATTTCTTATCGTAAAGATGACATGTCGGTTATAATTTATAATTAAGAAATATTATGTTATTTAAATGAAGAATTGTAAAAATAGAATAACAAGAAAAAATATAGAACAAGTATGTTTTGAGTAGTTTTAAAAAATATATAGATGAATGGCATAATTAGATCAAAGTCATCCAACCCTAAAAACTAAAAAGATTAATTTACTCTCATTGTGATATTTCATTACAGGTTTTAGGGTTTTAAAAGCTAGCTGCTGTGTAGTGCCGAGGAACGGTGGTTTGTGTATTGCAAACAAACCACTGCTGTGTACTACACGTACCGGGACAGCAGCAGTGAATGATCGTCTTGCAATGATTCTATTCGCAGCCTCGATGAGTCCTGATGGAACGAGTCCATCAATAATCTATTTTGGTTGCTCATTCTTTCCGGATCAAAACTGCATCAACAATTTTGGTTGCTCATTCTTTCCGATATAAGTCGTTTAGCTAATCTTAATTTGATCAATGACAAGTACTTTTACTACTAGTTATGCTAATTCAAAATAATTCTCATAATTTTATATATCATCGAAAAAAATCTCTCATATCATATTTATAGTTGAATTTAATATAATTATCATTTATTGTGATTTTTCAACACATCGCACATGTGTCAAAACATCATCAAATTATTATATAATTAATGTGGTAATTCAAATATATTTTATTTTATATATATACACACACATTACCAAGTTATTGTTTGATAAAATACAAAAAAAAAGGAAAAAAATAATTTAAGGGATCCCATTTCCCAATGCTGCTACGACCATTGAGTTAATATATCTAGTCGAATTTATAACCACAAGGTAATAAAAAAGAAAGAAAAAAGAAAAAAGAAAAAAGAACAATCGATCTCAACTAATTTGTTTGCTAATTGCCCAAATTTCTGTGACTATCACTCTTCTAAGTTGCTGTGGTGGGCTTAAGAAGTTTAAACGATAACAATAAAGATTATTAGATTTTGACCAGCTTGTTTTTGTGGTTTTATTTTAAAAAAGAAAATAAAAGATAAAATAATAATTTCTTAAGATTTATTTCTAGTTTTTCAAAATATTCCAGAAGTATTGACCAAAGCCGACGTAGGTCACTAAGTCAAAGCCATGGTCCCACTAAATGGAGTCATTTATCAAAATATCAGTGTGATATTCTATAATATCGTATATTTTAAATACATCTCAATATTCTTTTATATTAACATAAAATTATAATGAGATAACTTGAAATACAAAAAAAAAATGTAAATGAATCTTGTAGAACTTATAGTACATTATAGATATCGAGATATGGAAGAACTTAAAAATTAAATAGAAATTGTGGTACATTATAGATATTGAGATACGAGAAAACTTAAATACTATAAACATTGAAAGCATATGATCATAATACATACATGGAATATAAAAAGAGATGCATGACTATTATATAAATTATGGTACATTATATATATCGAGATTTGATGAAATTTAATTACTTAAAGACTAAAAAGAAATTATGGTATATTATAGATATCAATATGTGTGAAAAACTCAATGTAAGATAAATATTGATATAAGTGAGAACTTTAATATGGTTTTGCCTCCCCTGACTTCTCTAACACCCCGTGGCACACCAGAAAAATCACAAGGATGAAAATATATGTTAATATGATAGATTTATAGCATAATCCAAAATTGTTGATAATTACATATGGGGATGGGAAGACATAGAGTAACTATCCAGGGAAAAAATTAATAGTTTTATCTAAAATTTTGTTATTTTTTTATAATTAACCTAATTTCTTACCACTCACATGAAATGGGTTCGGACCCTAAACCTCTTAGTTTGAATTGAGAAATTTTATAAACCAAACTAACTATCACCCACATTTAATTTTTTTAATTATCCGTTTTATAATTTTAACGCTTGCACTTTACTGTAAAATCAAAAATTTTGACTATTTAACTCAGAACCATTCCTCCTTTTTTCAGAAATATATCATAGTAAAAGAACTAAAAAACTCTAATTTTTTACACTTTTAACATTAGGAATCTTATAGGTAATTAAAAAGTAGGGACCTAATTGATAAACAAGAGAAAATAATTAACAACCTAATTGTCATTCTCCTATAGAAAAAAAGAAGAAGAAATCCAATGATATTTGGAAAGCAATCCTCAAATAATCTATAAATGATGTTTTCTAAATAAATGGGTTGTTCTTTATTTTTGTTCAATAAATTAGCATAAGTTAAGTTTATTTGGTTAAATATATATATATATATATAATATACGTTAGAAACCCCGCCGCCAAACCACCTTTTCCGGGCTTAAGCGGAATAGGTAAAACCTTCGGCTGTCTCCGACTCTTATAAGAAACGTACCCTCTGGATTCGAACCCAATACCTCAATGTGAGATCATAAACCCTACACCACCAAGCTATACCCATTGTGGACATATTAATTATATATGCTAAGCCTTAAAAACAAAAAATACATCATAAGACCAAATGATGGATAACCATCAAACGTGACATGCCTTAATGTAGGCTAATTGAAGCTTAGGTAGAAAATATATTCTAAAGAAAGAAAATTTTACAAGGGGAAAAAAAATTACCCTCAAAACATACATGAAGAGACTCAAGTAACCACAATAAGAGATGAGATGACAACAATTAAGCCCAAATGTGATAAAGCGAGAGAAACACTCTCTAAGAATATGAAAAACATGAAAAGTTATTTTACACTTTATAACTAAAAAATAGAGTACATATTTTTGTATTCGTTGAATCCTGTTTTTATAAAATTAATGCTCACCAAACACATCCGACACATCAAAATTCTAACCACGTCATGATCATTAGGCCACACCTTTTTTAGAAACATAAATTTTTTGGCCCCTGAATTTGCAATTGACATTATTTATTTGTTTGGAAATAAAGATCATGAAATACTTGCCACCTAGAAACCCGTATACGCCGTTCAAATATATATATATATTAGAGACATACACGAAACATGTTGCATATTTCACAACTTTGGTGAACATATTTCTTCTTATCAAGGGGTGTGGTGGTGTAGAATTTAGTATCTCATCTTGAAGTCATGGGTTCGAATCTGTTAAGTTTTGTCGTAATATTCGTCAATCAATCAATCAAGAATGCACGATTTTTACCGTGGTTCGCCGGAAAGATTCCCGACTACATCCACGTTGAACTCCGGAATAGGGAGCTCGCTGCACTAATCAATTTCAAGATTACACACGGAATCTTGAATCCGTTACAAAATGTATTTCCCCAAATCTCACAAAGAACCCTAATCTCTAAAAGTGACAATCTCTCAAATTCCCAATTGAAGACTACACTAACTTGGACTAGGGAATTGGCTTAACACTTAGCCAATTATTTAAGGAATACAAATAATGAAAACTCTCTCTAATTCTCAACTTAAGTGGCCTTTATATAGGATGAGCAAATAAAGGTAATTGGGACAACGGCAAGGATTGCGCCATGTGTCCCTCATCCAACGGATGACAAGGCTTCACATTTTACAATCTCCACCTTGAAGCCCAAAAACATTTCTCACTCCCAATCATACACAAAGACACACTAAGGCCAATATAGCACAGCAAACCCACCTACTCACATCATCGCCATGTCGGCTGCAAGGTCAGCCAACCCCCACCTGCAACAGCTTCATGCAGTGGAAGAGTTTGGTAGCAGCCACAATCTTTGTCCCCATGTCCGATGGGTTATCTTCTGTTGGGACCTTCTTAATCTCAATCTTACCGCTTGAGATAATTTCCCGAACAAAATGATACTCTGCTTCGGTAGTTGACTTTCTTGGGTCCTTGTCACCTGCGCAACATCAGAATCAACATACCCTACCAAATCTAAAGCGTTAGATTGGTTAAAAAATAAGTCATAATCAACAGCAGTATTCAAGTATCTTAACAACCATTGTAAAGCACCCCAGTGTGCTCCACCTGGATTAGACATAAACCTACTCAACAAAGATACAGCATATGACAAGTCAGGTCTAGTACTAATCATGACATACATCACAGAACCAATAGCATTTGCATAAGGCACATTTTCCATTTTAATCACCTCAGGTCTAGTACTAAGAGAAAACATCTTCTCTTCTATAGCCTCTTCCCATTCAAGTTTATGGGTAGACTTTAATGCCTCCCTAAGCTAGCAGACTCAACCCCATTAATTTCATGACTTGCTATTAATGCACAGAAATACAAATCATTAGTTGAGTAATCATACCTGGTAGGAGGCCTTACCTGCCTCCTACTTCTGTCTCTTGCTAGCTGGTAGTTGGCCAATGTGTCTTGAGGTGTTTCATCATGCTGCTCAGTATGATCCACTTGATCTACTGTGTCATCTTCACTTTGTTCTTGTATCCTGCTACTTCATTTCTGTTTTCCTCCTGGTTATTCTCTGGCTGGGTGTCCTCAGATGTCTCCGTGCCTGACATGTCACCGACTTGCTCAGCGGTCCTTGATGTCCCTGGCTCCACCTGCATCTGAGCTCCACCTGCAAAATCAAAATCTGCTAGATCCTTTTCTAAGGCATCTGCATTCTTGTTAGTAGATTTACAAGGAAAACAAATTTCATTGAATTCATTAACATCTACATATGACTTACTATGACTTTTTGACTCCAGGTGACTCCCTTTCCCATACCTATACCCTTTTGTCCCTTCTTGGTATCCTAGGAAAACACACTTGATTGACCTCTGTTCAAGTTTACCTACGGACTGGTGAATATAGGCTTCACAGCCAAATACTCTAAGGTGTGCAAGCTTATGAGCTCTACCAGACCAGATTTCCCTGGGTGTCTTAAACTGAACTGAACTATTAGGGCTAAGGTTAATCAAATGAGTAGCAGTATTGAGGGCTTCACCCCAAAAGGCCCTCGGAAGTTCGGAAGAAAATAAAAGACATCTGATCTTTTCTAATAAGGTCTATTCATTCTTTCCGCAACTCCATTCTGTTGAGGGGTGTTTCTAACAGTCCTATGTCTCAGAATACCCTCACTAGTACAGTATTGATCAAACTCAGTATTACAAAATTCTAAGCCATTATCTGTTCTCAAGACCTTTACTTTGTTACTAGTTTGATTTTCTACCAATACTTTCCATTCTTTAAATTTAGTCAAAGTTTCATCCTTTGATTTTAGTAAGAATGTCCATACCTTCCTACTGTAGTCATCAACAATAGAGAGGAAATATTTCTTACCCCCATGTGTCTGGACCTTTGCTGGTCCCCACAAATCACAATGTAGATACTCCAGACTCGCCTTTGACAAGTGAATTCCAGTTGGGAAGCTCTGTCTGTGCTGTTTGCCCAACACACAGATCTCACAAAACTCAAGTGGCTTCAACTGGTCCTTTCCAAATTGTCCATGCTTGCTGAGTACCTGCATTCCTTTCTGGCCTATATGGCCAAGTCTCAAGTGCCATATATTAGTCATATCAACATTAGAAGTCAAAGCAGAAATGGGTTTATCCGATAATACATGTTGGCCATTTAGAACATACAATCCATTTCTCTTTATACCAGTTAGGATCAGTTTATTACCCTTAGATATGTGCATGTGTCCTTTGTGTGCCTTATATGTGAAACCTAATTCATCTAGTGTTCCTAGTGATATCAGGTTCCGTTTCAAGTCAGGTACATATCTAACGTCAGTAAGAATCCTAACTTTATCATCATGAAGTTTAAGAGTTATGTCCCCAACCCCCTGTATCC
Organism: Zanthoxylum bungeanum; assembly: GCA_019454045.1. Classification (NCBI taxonomy): domain Eukaryota; kingdom Viridiplantae; phylum Streptophyta; class Magnoliopsida; order Sapindales; family Rutaceae; genus Zanthoxylum; species Zanthoxylum bungeanum. The sequence goes on from SKCR01001013.1 coordinate 11,595, forward strand.
TACAAGTATTGTCATTACCCATATACACTGTGCCTTGGTCTGAATTTCTAAAGTTGACAAACCAGTCCCTATACGGACTCATGTGGAAGGAACACCCGGAATCCAGAATCCATTCTCTGCTAATGTGATCCCTACACACAGTCAATGCCTCAGATAGGCACATTGACTCCTTTTCGGCAGCCACAGTGGCGCTGCCTTCATTTTCCTGTTCCCTCAGGAACTTATAGCAATTCCTTTTAAGGTGTCCCATCTTTCCACAATGATAGCTTTCTTGTCACTATCTTTATTCTTATCCTGTTTGTTCTTTTTCTTGCCTTTAGGTTCTTGGTTACTAGTCTGATGATTATAGGACCATTATATTTCCTTTCATTTTTACCTTTCACGAATAAGTTCACTCCTCCTCTCCTACTGGTTCTAAGTTCTAGCTCTCTAGCCCTTATACCAGATATCACCAAGTCTAGCCTAGGTACAACTCCTGTGTACTGTAGAGAATTCTTAACGACACTATATTCATCAGGTAATGCATTTAAAAGGATCATAGCTTCGCTAGAGTCTCCTAGGGCTTGGTCAGTTCCTTTAAGGATTTGAGTCATTTTCGTGAATTCATCCAAATTATCATCAATCGACTTACTAGTATCCATCTTGTAATTAAACAAATTTCCTTTTAAGAACACTAAATTTGGTGCAGAAATAACAGAATAAAGAGATTCGAGTTTACCCCAGAGTTGTATGGCAGTGTCCATTCCATCAACTTTCTGATGACCGAATCTCCAAGGTGAAGGAAAATCAGGTTGTAAGCCTCTTCCAGGATTCGTCCTTTGCTTCCTTTTCCATCTTTGGCCACTTTTCTGGATCCAGTTCCAGTGCCAATGCCACCTTGTGGTGAGAAAGCAGGACTTCATCTTCTTCTTCCAAGTAGTGAAATCCCCTTTCCCGTCAAAGATTCCAATGTCGAGTCTCATCGTCGACATTCCTTTTTCTTTTACAGTCACCACACAACAACAATCCTCAAAGGCACTTGGCAGTTACCCAACCGCTCTCGGCAAAGCACACTCACAGTCCAATTCTTGGATGCCCTGTTCTGTTCCTTTCAAACCAGCTTCAACAGAGATTCAATACCCAAATAACAATTCAATAATTCTCAATCACCCAACACTGCCCAAATAGCAATCGGCTATTTCACACCCAAACTTTCTGAAATCGGCAGTACAAGGTCAGACTTGCCAAACACCAATGACAGTACACACCCAACCAGCCTGAAATCCTCAGTTAATCCCTCACAGTTGCTCACCCAAAAATCAAAATTGCATTTCAACAGACCTAAGACAGAGACTATTGATCAAAGAACAGAGGCAGATTAGGTCAAGTGACGCACCCCTCTGCAACTCCAACTAAAGTAGGCTTCCCCTGTTTCTCAGATCTTGGTCGGTCACTGAAAATTTTGTAACTTGGCAACTCAAACTCTCAGGTTGAATTCGATCTTGAATCTTGGTCTTGGGTCGGCAGCCTTGGTGATTTGATCGGCAGTGTCTGGAGAATGTGACTGGGTCTTGGTCAATTCTTCTGAATCTTGGTCTCGACTTCTCTGTTTTTGACAAGAATCTTTAGGGTTTCTTGATCTCGGCTGAGTCTTCAATTCTTTCGTCTATGGCTCTGTGCTTCTACGGCTGTGACCTTCAATTTTTCAGATTCTTGATGCCCTTCGAAGGCTCCTCTGTTCCTTGACAAGGATTTTAGGGTTTCTTTGTTAAACCCACAAAGAACCAAGGATCTCTTCTGATTCTTTCTGTGATCTTGAAGGCTTTGTCGATGGCTCTGTTCTTCTTCGCCTGTTTGGCTGTGTTCTTCGATTGCTCTTGTGTTTGTCTTTTTGATCTTCAATTTGATCAGTTTTAGGGATTTTAGTTTTTGCGTTGGACTCAATTTTCTGGGCTTCAACTTCAGTCCACTGATCACTTCTCGGCCCCCTGGAAATCTTAGCTCGTCTCTCTGGCTTTACCGAAAATGGAGAAGGATGAATCTTGGGCTTCTTGATCTTCGTCCAACTCTCGGCCTCCACAATTTCCCTTCGGCCCACTGGACCTTTTACAAAGCTCTGATACCAATTGTTAAGTTTTGTCGTAATATTCGTCAATCAATCAATCAAGAATGCACGATTTTTACCGTGGTTCGCCGGAAAGATTCCCGACTACATCCACGTTGAACTCCGGAATAGGGAGCTCGCTGCACTAATCAATTTCAAGATTACACACGGAATCTTGAATCCGTTTACAAAATGTATTTCCCCAAATCTCACAAAGAACCCTAATCTCTAAAAGTGACAATCTCTCAAATTCCCAATTGAAGACTACACTAACTTGGACTAGGGAATTGGCTTAACACTTAGCCAATTATTTAAGGAATACAAATAATGAAAACTCTCTCTAATTCTCAACTTAAGTGGCCTTTATATAGGATGAGCAAATAAAGGTAATTGGGACAACGGCAAGGATTGCGCCATGTGTCCCTCATCCAACGGATGACAAGGCTTCACATTTTACAGAATCCATGAAGTATATTCTTATAAGAGTATGAGATAACTGGGAGTTTTATATGCTTCACCTAAATCCGAAAATAATGATGAATTTATAACGATTCAAAAAAAAAGGTATACTTATCTCCTCCTAAATTAGGTTTGATTAGACTTGGTAAAAATTAACCCACGACGGTAATAACTCATCTCACTTTCCTACTTTAATTTGTTCACCTTCACCAATGCATGTGAACCAAAACTATGGGGTCATGATCAATTAGGCCCCGTCAACAAAGGAACAAATAATTTAAACCATACAAATGTTTGAATTCACTTTGTAATCTATATCTAGGATTTGTGTCAAATATGTTGCCTCCATTATAGTATTTGTTCTTCTTCAAGTCTTCCTATCCCACACTTAATTATTTCTCACTTCAGAATTCATTTGCTTTGTTAACCATCTCTTTCAGCTCATCTTAATTGCATGCATTCATTTCTTGCTTCGTCAATCTTTTAATTCTATCTAGTACAAATTTATCCATTCTTTGTAATTATTATTTTTCGATTTTTGCTGAATATGGCTTGCGAAACAAAATTACCTTGGAATTGGATTATGATATTTGTTTTTCTTTTGGTTTTGAAAATGAAAAATTTTGTATGCGCAGCACCAGCGGTTCCTTGTTTTTTCATATTTGGAGATTCATTGGTTGATAGTGGCAATAACAATAACCTTGCAACAAAAGCTAAAGTAAATTATTGGCCATACGGGATCGATTTTCCGAAGGGTCCTACAGGAAGATTTTGCAATGGCCGAACCAAGGTCGATATAATTGGTATATGAGATTCTATCACTTATATTTATTTTATTATATTTCCCTAGTTTTGTCACTTAATTATTATAACAACTGGGCTATTGTTTTTGTTGTTGTTTTGTTTATATTTAAGCCGAACGACTAGGATTTGATGATTTTATTCCACCATTTGCAACTGCTAACGGGATGGAGATACTCAAAGGAGTAAATTATGCATCCGGGTCAGCAGGAATTCTTAACGAAACGGGGTCGCATCAGGTATATGTACAATTGTTTACATACATCTATTAAATAACATAACTAATCACATATAAACCATTCTGATGTAATAATATCTAAATGTATGAGATAGTTCTATGTTGTTTTGGGCTAAAAAAGACAAGACGGTACAAGTACTATCTCGTACGTTCAAATGTTATTATATCATGACAGTTTGTATGCGATGAATTTTGTATTTAATCAATTATGTATTAAATAGGAATTGAAACAACAATTGATAAAATAAATTTCTGCGGATATATATATATATATATGCAGGGGGTTTGCATCAGCTTAGATAAGCAGTTGGAAAATCACAAAATGACAATCTCACGCATTGCAAACTTACTGGGGAGTAATCAGTCAGCTAATGAGCTCCTAAATAAGTGCTTATATTCAATTACCATAGGTAGTAACGATTACATCAACAATTACTTCTTGCCACAGTACTATAATTCAAGCAAGCTCTATACTCCCGATCAATATGCAAATGTCCTTGCCAAACAGTATGATCTTCAAATAAAGGTCAGCTTTAAAAATTTTCAATTGTTTTAAGGGCTACGTACACTCAGGACATTCTCTCTCCAGATCCTACTTGGAGATACGACGACCTCTTAATATATATATATATATATATACATGCAAGTTGTTCTCTGATTCTATGTTAATTTGTATTGTTTGTTTAGAAATTGTACGGTTACGGAGCAAGGAAGGTGTCGTTGGCCGGGGTCGGGCCAGTTGGCTGCACCCCGAATGCAACTTCATATTATGGGACTAATGGCTCCATATGCGTGGACAAGATGAACTATGCAGTCCAACTTTTTAACAATAGGCTAATAACCATCGTTGATAGACTCAATGGCGAACATAAAGATGATGCCAAATTTATCGCTATGAACACTTTAATCAAAAAGTCACCCGGATTGGTTCCTGGTAATTTTAAGATCCTCAGCTTTCTTAATGAAATATTGTTTGTTTTGTTGTCTATAGATGCTTATGAAGAGTATTTCAAAAGTCTCACGTTGTTTATTTAAAATTCATTCATTTTGTTATATATTCACAAAATCTATTAGTGGTTATATATTCACCTTCGTGATGGTGCAATGACATGAAAATCAGACAGACAAACAATTATTACAAAATCCACTATGGAGTCAAAGTTTATAGCTTTGGAATTGGCTGGTAATGAGGCTGAGTGGTTGAGAAACTTCTTAATAAATATTCTATTCCATGCATTGTGATTGCCAAACGGCAATAGCTATTGCTAAGAATAAATCTTCCAATGGAAAAAATAGACATATTCGATTAAGACACAACGTGATAAAACAACTGCTAAAAGATGAAATTATTTCCATTGATTATGTGAAGTCAGAATTGAATTTGGGCGATCCTCTGACTAAATCTTTAGGAAGAAAATTAATTAATGAGACATCGAGGGGAATAGGTCTTACCTCAATTTGAAATTAACAGTGATAGTAACCCAACTTATGTGATTGCAGATCCTATGAAGAAGGTTGATATGGGTACAAACAAGTCATTTGTTAATTATGCTAGCATTTTTAATTTGGTCATTTCCTATGGTAAAAACACTTTAGTGGGCTTGTAAAGGGTGCAAATAGAGGAAGGTCTCGCGCGCATGAGAAATGGGCCAAAAACCCAATTCATGTGCAAACCGATCGATTTGCCCCACTACGCGAGATAAATAACGTGAGGCCCACTGTTTTGTTTTATTTTTATTTCTAAATAATTTTACAATTACATTTAATTAAAAACTTATCTGAAAACCAGTTTTTTTATATCTATTCACATTGTTTTTCTCCTCCACTTTCTCCACCTCTCGTTTTTCTCCTCCATAACGTTCAGAATTTTTTCCTATGAATAGCAGTGTGATTCTTGAATTAAAAACAACAAATTGCTATTCTGATTGCTGGGGAAAGAAACCTTACTGTTCTGTTTTAGGGTTGAGCTAATATCCTTTCATTCTAATCTTCTTTTAAAGATTGAGATTTAACTAAGATAAATCCAATGATCATTATCTTGACAACATATTAATGAATTTGATGAGTGACTTTTGTGTTGTCAAGATAATGACCATTGGATTTATCTTAGTTAAATCATAACCCTTAAAAAGAGATAAATGAGATAGAATGAAAGGATGATAGTCATTCCCTCTGTTTTATGGGATTACTTACAGAGAAACCATCCAGGGAGATTTTCGCAACTGTTTCATTTAATCCGAGACGAAATAATCCTTAAGGACAAATGTTATTCAACATATGTCAGGTTTAGTTTGCTCTTGTTTTTCTGTTTTTATTATTATTTGCTAACATGTTTGTATGTATATATCTTGTGAATTTTATCAGGACTCAACGTGTCAAGCTTAAGGTGTTGTGAAGTAAACGATTTTGGTCTGTGCATTCGTGATAAATCTCCGTGCACAGATAGGGATAAAAAAATTTTCTGGGATTCATTTCATCCTGCAGAATCGTTGAACATCATTGAAGCCAATCAAGCCTTTGATGCCGTAGCATCATCTGATGCATATCCCATGAACATTCCAAGTTTAGTTCAATTTAATCCAAAATCCTAAGTTTGTGAAGGCAACTTCTGATTATATACAAAAATCTAATACATATAGGTTCTTCTTGTACATATTATTAATGGCGGAGCCACATAGAGGTTGGCGGAGCCACATAGTTGACATTGTTCAATTTCGTCAAATTATATTTTATAAATTAATGAAAAATATGATTTATTTATGAGATAATTTTAGTTTATACATATTAAAATGAATAGTATCTAATACTTTTTATGCACCACATATTACAGGCTTTACATGTAAGTGATAGTTATATTCTATATCCTTCATATACAGTTGTATGACTTTATGCTAATGAGAAGGGCAGATTACTCACATGAACTTATTATAAAAAATAGCCAAACTTTAGTAACACATTGATCATTATAATATAAATAAACTAGCTTTAGAAATTAGTTAGTAGAATCTGTCACAGAGACTTTGTGTTTTGCATTAGGCATACATAATATAAATCCATATCTGTCAAACATATTCATAAGTCTTAAGATGGTCTATAAAAGCTACTAATTTATGCCCTGATGATCACTTAATTAATTAAGCAAAGTTGAGGTCTGGATCTTAGCATTTTTTCAGCGCACCTGCACACCTTTCATCTCTCTAGGATGAAGCTCCATAGGATATATGGACATGACAGAGTTATTCTTCAATCATTTTAACTGCACAAATCAAGGAAAGATTATGTCAGTATCACTAATTAAGGATCAAAGTCATGGAATCACCAGCAAATGCATTGTGTGATTATCTACCACAGCTTCATATTCATATATATGTGGATTAGGTTCAAAATTCAAAACTCAATTATCTGTTACAAATTGTTGCAGATAAAAAAAGGGTAAGTATCAAGATCAAAATTCACAATATTAGAGCTATATTAAACGGCCTATAGCGGGTAAAGCAATTAAAAAAGGCATCTTTTCTAAGTAACTACATGTACTAAGTATTTTAGAAACTTGGTTTCTATGTACTAAAATAAGAAAACTGACAAACATATTCTACTAAAAAAAATTAGACTAAAAAATGGCTTGTTGGTTCCTAAATTTGTTCTTCTTTTACTTTCCTAACAATCATCATCCTTGAATGGATCAAGAAATAAGAACCGTATATCTAATGCATATATATATATATATATATATATGTGTGTGTATCTAAGCAGGAGTCAATTGCAAAACAATGGATCACAACTATGGTTTGATTGTGATGATGAAATGATAATTTGAAAAATAGGGAAAGTTAGGGAAAATCATACACAAACCGAAGGGCCATCTGATCTTGGTGTGGGTAATGATTGGTGGGCTGTAATGCATCGACTTGGAAATAGCTCCGAGAATCAAATGGCTGAGACTGCTGCATAACATTATAGCTGCTACCTCCTGGCATCAAGTTCGCGTTCTGAGGCTCTCTCTCATTCTCAGCTATCTACACATCAACCATGAAAAGCTTCGTATAGTTGCTAGCTAGTACTACCAAATTTGCACAATTAAAAACATAAAAAACATTGAGAAAACGATTGAGACCTTTGCTCGCAGAAGCTGGTTGTTGTTGTGCAAGTCAACTTCCTGCTATTCACAATTTTATTATGATCAGAACTAACATTTTGTGTCGTTGAAAGTAGCGGATGCTTCATTTATATATGTTAACCACTGACATGCAAACTTACATTCTAGAATTGAATTTGAATCCCATACTGATTTGAGTTTACAATTAGTTTGTTTTTTTTTTAAATCCACAACTTAAAAGAAGCATATCACAAAACTTTAATAACTTATATGTTTTTTAGCATATATTATGTGATCGCAACATTCTAAGGAAAAATTTTATAGGATCATCGTGAGACCTACACTATTTTATGAAACATAATATTGGGTAATAAAGCATTAACATGATCAAAAAAAAAATAAAGAAAAGTGAAATGAGAATGTTTAGATGGACGTGTTACAAATGAAATAATTAGGAAGAAACTGAGTATTATAACATCGATTGATGAGAAGATAAGAGAAATAATACTAAGATGGTTTGGACATATCCAACATAGACCTTTAGGTAATTGGTGAGAAAAAGAAAGTGAAATGTAAAATAGCAAATAATGTTTGTCATATGTTAAATAAAGAAATGGAAGACCTAAATTGACATGAATGGAAATCATAAAATATATTTAAATATTACGAAAGAATATCCATGTATATGATGGTAAAAATTTTTGTTTGATTTGATATCTTGACATATGTCAAGTATATTCTTGTGTTCAATTAATATATCTTGGCATATGTCAAGTATATTCTTGTGTAACTCATATATATTGAGATTCTCATGTCTCAGTAAAATCAGGGTTCAATAGATACATGCCCCAAGTAAAATTAACAATACACGGATAATATTTCTTAATATTTTCTCTCATATTCTGACTCTCTCTCTATATATATATAATGAAATACATGGCAGCCATATCATTACAGCCCAATATTGTAGCTTTTCCTGATTATATCTTGTTCTTGTCATTCTTCTTCTTCTTCTTTTTTTTTTTTTTATTTTTATTTTATTTATTTTTTTTTATAAAAGGAGGAATTTATAAAAAGAGAAAATAAAACCTAACAAATCACCAAAAGTGAAATTGTGAGCAAAACATCCAAGACAAAAGTCAAAAAAAAAAATCACATAAAAAGACTCCAATAATGAATCAATTCCGAGAACAACCAGAGGGAATCACACGAAATCGAGAAATCTTTCTAATTTAAAGACATCCAACTATAAGAGAGAAAAGATCTTCATACAAATTTAAAATTGAGATGAACATGAACTGTTAAATCACCTTTGATTACTTTCCAGCCACATACATCAATTTACTAAACTAACATTTTGTGTAGTTGAAAGAACATGCAATTTACTAAAAATACCTTAGGTGGACTATGTTAAGTAATCATTGCAACCAAAATTATGATCCCCACCTAAGTAAACCAAGGCTAAACAGATAATAAAAATATAAATATAAACATTTAGGGCATGTCAGGATTAACATATCAAATAATCAAATACAAACAATAATTAAAGAGATAGAGGTAAAAAGTAGATACCCTCTTCTGCATGTATTCAATTTCCGCGAAAAGCAGTTCATTCTGGTAGAGTTTAATTAAGAAAAAAAAAGATACCCGGTTATTGTCAGTTATTGAATCTACTAGCAAATACATTAGCTCTTTTTTTTTTTTTTAATAGATCATAGAAATATAACAATTATGTTGATGGTTATACCTTTTTAGATCGGATTCTGCTAATTCCTTTCTCTAAATTATCCTCCAATTTCTTTAGCTCTTTGACAGTTAAGACGCTTAATGATTCACCCAACATGTTTCTGGAAATTAATAGCATTGTCAAAGCCTATATTTCAATAAAAATATTCAAACAATTGATTAAGATTATTTGAGATTACCTATTTTTATTTTGCATGTTGCTAATTTGCGCTCGCAGCTTATTAGCTTCTTGCTGGTAGAACTGAGATTTGTATGCACAAAACGTTAACTTAGAATCTCAACAATATTACAATATAAAAAATCATAACGAATTTGTAAAAGGTTTTCTATCAGATGTGCAGTTCACAGGTAAAAGAAGAAAAATTAAGAACTGAGATATTTGGAGCCATATGAATGCTGATTGCTGATGTGCTTATTAGGATTTAGCAAAATGGTATAAGACCATTCTTATTAAAATCTCGATTTTAATTGTAAAATCACACGTTTTTATGATTTTAGGGGGCTAAAACTTATTAAAACGGACGAAAATCACAAATTGGGAAAAATCGATTAAAATCACGATTTTCAAGCGATAAAATCGTGTGATTTTAATTAAAAGCGCACAATTTTACAATTGATCAAAACCACGTCATTGATTTCCCTAGCCCCAATCGATCGACGCCCTAACCCCAATCGATCGTTACTTGCTCTGTTGCCAAGGTTAGTTTCATCTCCTTCATCTTTTGCTAATTTGCTCTATTAGAATTTAGAAAAATGTTGACAGATGAAAGCAGTAACCTTCGTTGATGGATTTAGAAAAATGCTAATTTGCACTGTTGGGATTTATGGTGTACTAATTACTATGTACTGTTTAGTTTGAATTTCGATTAGAAAAAATATTATGGGATTAATTTGCTAATTTGTTCTGCTCTGTTGAAATTTATTCTGTCTAAAGCAGTAGTTATAAGGCAGCAAATTATAAGGCAGGTGGAGAGCTGTTAATGTTGAAAAGAAAGCGGTTATTTTAGATTCCAAGTGTTGCCCACTATATTGACTTAATATTGGAGGATTTCGAGAAAAGATTAACATGCATAAACTGACTATTATAAAAGGGAGAAAAATCACCACGTTCATTTATTCGAGGATTATTCTAATTCCATGGATGAGGGAATCCATAAAAGGAAGAGATTTGATTAGAGCTATAGTGACTAGATTTTCCACTGCTTATTGGTTATGAGACTGCTAAGTTGACAAGGACTAAGAAAACTCCAGCTGAGTGGTGGGATTCTTATGGAGATGAGTGTCCAGAGCTTACAAAATTTGCTATAAGAATCCACTTGTAACACTTCCGGTTGTGAGAGAAATTGGAGCACATTTGAAATGGTGAGAACAAATTACGTATGTTGATTGGTTTTGACCTTTCATATTTTAAGTTCTTAAACTTTATTATGTTTTAATTTTTTTTTTTTTAAATTTTTTTAGTATATACAAAGAAAATAAATCGATTGCACCAAAAGAAGATGGATTCTTTGGTGTTAGTAATGTATATTTTGAAGTTGATGGAAAGGTAAAAACGAAGAGAAGCTACCCAAACATGTTTTGATGACATCTCTTCAAATGATGAATGGATAATTGAGAAGGAACCTCCAGTTCTTGGTTCTACTTCAAACGAAAGTTGTTAAATTTTTTTGATAAGGCAGCGACAACGAGAAATGGAGAAGATACTAGTGATAAAGAAGTGGATGCATGAATACTTAATACAATTGATGCAGAAGATGATTTGGAAATTCATAATATTGAGGATTGTGATGATGAGGATAAAGAAGATGTTTCTAATCATGATAACGATGATGATAAGCTTGAGGAATTGGAGGTTATGAATGATGAAAAGGAAGGAGAGTATAACAAAGAAGTTGATGATGATGATGACCAAGAGGTCCAAAGCGATGGTGAAGATGGAAAAGCAACATATGATTTTTATTAGTCGTCATTTTATTTAATTTTGAATACTATTTGTTATTAACTTGTTTGTTTTATTTGGAGCTTTGAGACTTTTATTATTTTGATAACTTATTTGCAATTTGTGGACTTGTTTGTTGATTCTTGGCCCTTAAAACTTTGTGTATGATCTTATTGTATGTTTTAAATGTAATTAAATCAAGTAGTTGGTAAAATCTTACGATTTTAGGTAAAAAGCGATTTTAATGACCTTGTATAATACTGATTTTGTCAGTGTACAATGCAAGCAAACAAAAGTGTATATACAACACTTGGCTAGTGGGGAAAAATATATTAAGGATATATTACTAATGTGCCTTGAAGCATCTATTTAGTTATTATATTTAATATATTATTATTTTATTTATACTACATTGTTCAGTACACAAATGTGCAACTCCATATTGCCCCATTTCTCTTTCTTTTTTCTTCCTCCAACAATCGAACTCTATGTGTCTCTAAGGGATGTGGTTTGGTGGCAAAAGATTTAGGACTTGGCCGACAGGTATTGGATTCGAATCCAATGGATACATTTCTTAAAGAAGATAAAGGGCAATGAGAAGTGGCATCCATATATTATAGGAAATCATTATTAGTTTAAGAACCAAATGTAGCTAGTAACTCATTTTTAAAAAACATATTTCTTCCATTACAAGTAAAGTTAGAGCTCAAATTGTACCTGAGCATTAGCTTCAGAGACAGACCCAGTATTTGAGGTATCTGCGGATGCCTTCTTGTACCTGTCAATTGTTGATTTCACACTGCAATATCCATAGCGTTAGTTCTCATTTGGATTTTGAGTGTAAATTATGTTGGCTTTTAAGATTTCAATGATGATCCTTACAAAATAAATCAGAGGATTGACAAATAAACTATGAAGTACTGGTTACATAAACTTTGAACTAAAGAATTACTAGCAATTCTGAAAATTAAAAAAAAAAAATTGAATTGATATATCTTTTCTAAAAAGAAAACTTCTTCAATATGAATATGGAAGAGTGTGAGTTTAAAGTAATCATGCACTTTATATAGGAACTTAAATAGTGTTTCATATAATTAAGCTTCGATTTTCAGGAGTTTTTGAGGTTTTGTATTCAGAATTGGTTCTGAATTTTAATGCATATTCATGGTATACACTTTGATTTTAAGGGAACACTCTTGTTTCTCTTCCAATCTCAAGCCTTCTTGTGGAAAGTTAATGAGATTTGACAGAAAAATAAAGGAGTGTAAATCTTTGAACAAGAAAGAAATATTTTCCTTTGATTTGGGGAAAGAAAATTCATAAAATTTCCTATAAATAACTAAAAAAAGCAACATAATATTTTGAATGGTGACCATCTCTGTCCTAAGAGCTAGCAAGAATCTCAACCTATGACCACTAATTTCTAAGCTCAAAAGCCACAATTAACCGCCAAATTGAGCTTTCTTTAACGGTCAAATCAACCAACTCTTTCAGTTAACTAAACCTAATACGAAACCTTAAAGCGTAATAAATAATGAATCATGAAATATCAGTTTCTGAGTCAGTTGTGTGATAACTGATAAGATATCATATAAATACTAATTTATATTGCAACAATGAAATAAGACCCACTTTTCTCGATGCTCAGATACCTTAATTTCCTCGAGCTGTGACTGGCTGTCTCTGCCACGCTGGCATAAACCCTAGAAATATGATTGGCTAAATCTGATCTATGGTCAAATATGAGCCACGTTTCACTTACTCCATTACCCAATAGTCAATCGCCTGAGCCCTAACCTTATTATCCACCTCGATTAGTGAAAAAACAGTACAAGATTTGAAGTTTTATCGTATTTTATTTTAAATCAAACTTTTTTCCAGTCTGGTCAGAGTAAATCAGAGCCGTCCAACTGAGCAGCCAAAGTTTTGATTGCATGAAAGAAGCCAAAAAATGATCAGAACACATATCTTCTCACTATAAAACTTGCATAAAAATATCTATCCAAGATCTTCAACAAATGCAAAGCTCACTGTAAAAAAAATGCCAACAGTGACTTTGCTAATTTTTTTTTTAGTTGATGCATTCTGATTGGTTCGTGACTGTACAGAGCTAGTAAAAAAATTTAACTGGGAGAGAGAAAGAGAGAAATCAAATTTGTAGAAAATGGGCAGGTGGTGTATTTGAATTTAGCACAATAAAAAATTATATATATATATATATATTATATTAGAGTTCAGAAACTTCGGATGATGAGATCGATTAAAAAAAAAAATAGAGAAGCTAGTTTTAATGTAATGAAACTGAAAAATCGCTTGTCATGACGTGACCAAATATTATTGTAACTAAGACAACAAACCACAAACCAATACTTAATCTCTGTCTGGTCTGGTCCTCAAAGCCCTAAACTAGCTAGGGTTACAAAAAAGAAAAAGAAAAATCAAAACCCAAGTAAGTATTTTGATGAAATCTGATTGGCTCAAGAAGATTTCATGTGATTTAGGGGAAACCCTAATATGGGTGTGACTAGAACGACTTGATTGGTTGAAAGGGGAAGTTTAAACAAGATTTGAAGGGAAACCAAAATTGGGGTTTTTGGAAGTGGCAAAACCCTAGAGTTAATTTTTTTACATAGGATTGTATTTTGCTTTTGAGTTTGAGTTTTGACTGTGTAAGCACTTGTGATTGTGTTGATGTGTGACTGACGTGCCATTAAGGAAGTGTTGGACATTAGGCCTTTTACTTAGCCTCATAGATGACAAGCAAAAAAAAAAAAAACACAGAAGAGAAAGAGAACAAGAGCAAAGAGGAATAATTGGAAGGAGGCAAAAAAGAAAGGAAACAGAAAAATTAGCAACAATGGAGGGGAGATAAGAGAAGGTGATATCACTTGACTGAGTGAGTGAGTAGTTAGTACATTACCAAACCTATACAGCTAATTGTTGCTACTACAACTCTAACCATAATGCTTCTATTTCTATCTATTACACCAGATCTGTGTATCCACCCAACCAAAAACTCAATATATGATCATAAACAGAAACCCAAAAACACCCCATAAAGCTCATACAAGGAAAAAAACAAAACAGAAGAAAGAAAGACAACTGAATCTTACTTAGCAAATTTAAAAGAAAAAAAATAAATCATTATGTTCTTTTACTTTAAATCCAGCCAAAGATCTAAATCAGAAACTAAAAGATCTTAACTTGCAGGAACTATAATATTTTATACTAATAAATATTCCAAAACTTTTGCAGAACCACCCAAAAAAGAAAATTAAGAAGAAAAAAAATCCCATTTTGAGATAAGAAAAGCACAGAAAACATAATGAACCCCCATAGCCTTAAGGAAGTGGTGGACAGTAGGCATATGTGTGTGTGTATTTTTGCATATACCTGTTGTTAGAATACTCATAGAGACGGCCACGAGTAGAGAAGACGATGAGAGCAACCTCAGCATCACAAAGAACTGATAATTCATAAGCTTTCTTTAGCAAACCATTGCGCCTTTTGCAGAAGGTTACTTGTCGATTTGTTGTATTTTCGATCCGCTTGATCTCGATCTTCCCCCTTCCCATTTTTCTCTTTGACGATTCATCTCTTGCCAATTCATTTGGAAACGCCATACTTGGGCAGCTGATGATTCAACAACCCAAAAAAAAAAAGAAAAAGGAAAAGTCAACAAATAAAAGAAAGTAATTATAGTATAACTAATCTAAAATAACATTTGGTTTAGCCATATTGTTACAAGAAATCAAAATCTAGTTAGAGGGTTTGTTTGTACTTTGGTGGTGATCAAATTGTAACACAAAAGAGGAAGAACAATTAAACAGGAGATGAGATTATGTTTTTGTTTTTCTCACTAACCAAAGAAATGTTGAATATACAAACCAGAACAGGAGAGATGCAGAAAATGGAAGGGGGATATGAAGATATGTGGTGGTATTTATAAAGTAAAAAACGACCCTCACTCAGCTTCATCCATATTAGACTTTATATATATCTATATAATCTCTACTATATTAAATTTGTATACATTTTTTATTTTTAGAATAAATAAATAAATATGCTTTTAGTTTTTGTTGGTTTCTTTTTTGTCTCTTTAAGTGGTATGAATTGAAGATGAAGCAAAAGAGGAGGCTAAAGTTGGGAATCACAAATACAATCTCCTCATGATCTTATTCAGACTCCATTAACCACTCATTTTTTATTTTCTTTCTTGTGAATAGAGGGCAGCATTGGAAAGCAGAGAGAGTGATAGAGAAAGGGATTTTTTTTTTCGAAACGATATGCAATGGGTTTCAATTCATGGAGATATTGATTTAATTAAGTTTGAATATTATTGTAATTATTGATTACTATTCTGGGTTTGCGTGTGCTTGATGGATTCATTCATCTCATTGTTTTAATTCCCTTTGTGGCTAGCTAGAAACGTTTCTATGAACAGTGTTACTTTTAATTAAAACCAGACATACATACACCCGCGCATTGTTGCGGTTTTATTTTCCAAAAAATTAACAAAACATAGGTAGCATTTATCAACGCCGATTTAGTCCGTCAAGTTAATTCAGGCCATTGTCTCATTAAATAAAGTCGTCTATCAAAGTAAAAGTGTGATATTCTAATTATATCATGTATGACCCTTTATATGTGCATATAATTATAGTGAGATAAATGAAACACAAAAAAAATGAATCTTGTAGAAAATTCAATATCATAATCACTAATTTAAATATGTTGTAAATATCGAAATATGTGAAAATACAATGTATCATAAAATTGATTAAATTCAATGTATTATAAAAATTATTTAAAATGAGGACTTAATATAAATACTAATTAAAATTGGGACTTAAATATAATTTTTCCCATATTTTCTCCGGTGCCACATGACAGTGCCATAAGAATTAGGAGATAAAAATATATGTAAGTATATATAATATGATTGTTTTCTACTTCACTTTCTTTATTTTTTTTCTTTTTCACAAAAGGACCGTTTCTAAGGTTCGAACCGGTGACCAAATGAATTTCACTTTTTTAACTCAATGAATGAACAAACAATGAATTTTCGTGTCTCTCACACTTATCGTGAAGATAATATGTTTGTTTCTAAGGTTCGAGCTAACGACCAAGCAGATATCACTTTTTGACTCCATGAATGAACAATTAATGAAATTATGTATCTCTCACATAAGTGTGAAGCTAATGTTTGTTTCCAAGGTTTGAACTTGCGACCAAGCGGATATTACTTTTTAGATTACAAGAATGAACAAATAATGAATTTCATTTGAATTTTTGTATATCTCACACTTATCATGAAGCGAATATGTTTGACTGTTTATTGATTATCATTACGAATTCACTGATAGAATTCATCCTTAAAAACAATATTGTAGAGAAAGAGTTCATAGTTTTATAAAACACCAACGAATCCCATATTAAGCTAATTTAAAACAAATGGAGCACACAACAATTACTTTGCTAATATTGGCTTAGGTTGCTAAATGTTCCTCATGCAGCTCAGAATAGTTCCACTTCCATGAATTAAAAGGTT
>SKCR01001014.1:0-28479 GCA_019454045.1 Zanthoxylum bungeanum
TTACAGTTGAGCAAACGTTTAGTGCTGGAGGGAGTATATTGGATGAGACTCGATCAAGCATGAGCCAAACATCATGGGTAGCATAGGCATATATTGATGATTGGTCCAAAACTAAGCGTAGGATCAAAAAAATATCAGAGAGAGTAATGATTATTTATTCGACTTAACCGAAGGAACTTAATTAACGACAACTGAAACGGCTGAGAGCGAGTAGTCGATTAGAAATCAAATTCAATTGCAAATACAATTGCTATAAACTGAGTTGTAATTATGTATTATGTATACAATAAAATAAATTTTGTCAAATCCAAAATTCTATCAAATCCTTATACTTAGAAGCTAGAACCGGTTCCGAAACCGAATAGTGGTTAGGCTACCTTCGGGGGGCTTAAAGACTGGTATTTTCCCAGTTGTTAAATACATAAAATATGAAAAGCATTGAGAAACAAATCTTAGGAATTATGTGGTGAAGCTGGCAGCTAAAATGAAATTGAAAAAAATATTGAGAATAAAATTAGACGACACAACACTATATGTGGATTGGCTTTTAGCCTACGTCCACAGGCGAAGACACAATGATAATATTTCCCTAATGAAATAGAGAATATAAATATTGGAATATTTATCTCACAACCTGAAAAATCCAATTCTCTCAAATCACTCTAGAATCTTTCTAAAAAATACTCTCAAACTTTTTCTTTCACTCTAAAGAATGAAGCTCTCAAAGTTTGGGATGCCTTAAATGTTGGACAATTATGACCCATAACGTCACTATTTGTACAGATCACGATGTTGTTGTACAAATTAACTATGTGACAAAGGAGATTGCACTCTTATCATTTGTGATTAGATCACCTAGATGTATAAATGATAGGAGGTCCCTATGATTTGTTCCTGGACGGAGAATGATATGAGACAGTATCAGTCCACGAAGGATAAATCATTAAATATCCCTAGTCAGAGTATTATCGAGATTGGACATCGATAAATACGTAAAAGACTAGTATTACACTTGTGCGCGTTGTGAGGGCACAACAACATAGTTCTCATATATTAGGGTATAGGATACTCATGCAAGTGTAATAGGAGGTTGTGTTTCACCCGTGGTAACGGGAAACAGCTTCGCTCTGGATAGACCCCCATCAGAATTCCATTGGTAGTATGACTATGTGTCTATGGAAGTCTGAAATCAGGGTAGGTGTATTTAGTCTTAACCTGAGACTTGCACCGCTAATGCTTACGACAATCAATATATTTTGGTTGAGGTCGTCCAGGGCTTTAACCGGTTCTGTGTACGCCAATATTGGGTATATTGAGAATCGTAGTGTGTTGGGTGTGATGTCAAGACGGAAGTGTCACTCCAGTCATATGGAGATGATGGTCACGTAGGATACGAGACTGGTTCTCTTAAATGCTGTAGCTATCAGGATAAAATGACAAGGTCAGGTTTATCCGATTATAGAGACTAGTCACCTGACTTCCGACATGTGCTTCGTACGGGGCAGACACAATTCCAGCCTCAGGCCTAGCACGTGATCATCCGATACTGGACAGAAATACGCAATACTACGGTATACTACGCTTGATACAGATCCTTTATTCCTGTAAGGATGTTTCCGGAGAATTGGGTAGGCATTGCGCTTTGCTAGAGGCCAACCTTGTCTTGTAAATCGGTAAAACATAGTACGAGGCACTTACGTGTTCGGATAGTCCGACGACCGAATTTACTGCCAACATATCCGGGGATCTCATGGGTCGCTTCCCAAAGATTCACCGATGACGTATAACTCGCACTCTATATTAATCTGGGATTAATTAGATGAGAGAGAAAATTAATCTGGGATTAATAGCGGAAATATTTTATCTGGGATAAAATATCAATTAAGAGAGATAACGATTAATTTGGAATTAATCGAGAAATTAATATATTTGATATATTAAATGAAATTAGATTTCGACGCGGAATTAAAATTAGATTTTAATTCGGGCAAACGAATTAATTTAGAATTAATTCGTTAGCCGTGAATAGTAACTTCGCTAGGCGTATCATTTAATTACGACGCAACAAAAAATTCGTTAATTTGGAATTAGTGAACCCGAGCCCAAGATTATTTGCGAGCGCATTCGCATTTCGAATTCGAGTACGGCACGTCAAATCAAGCGTCAAATCGCTAGTCGCATCAAGCGTTAAATCACAAGTCACTTTGAGTGATGTGACTTGACAACTTGATGGATTGAGTGATGTGAGTGGTTGGGGCTTTAATGGTTTGACTTTTAAAAGCCAAATTCACATGAAATGCATGTGAAATTCAAATGAGTGTATATAATACATAAATTTGGAAACCAAACACAACATTCTCTCTTCCTCTCATCTCTTTCATCATTCACGCCCAAGGGGCAAATAACTTACTAGTTTGTAGCCAAAACCGTGAGCAGTGGGGAGCTTTGAGTGGGATTTTGTGGCAAAATCTCAAGTGCTAACACACTTACGAGACATGTGAAGGTGATAGGGAAGCCCACCCATGAGCCGGGAACCATTCGACGATGCTTGGAGCTTGACGAAGGACCAAAAACGAAGCCAAAACAGTGAGCACAAAACTGCAGTTGCCGTGAAACCAGTGAGCAGTTTTTGGAGTTTCGTTGCTTGCCGCGTCGCTCAACCGATCGATGTAAGTATTTCACAACTTCTTCGATGTGTATTCGCACATTATTCATGCTTATAATTGATCTTGGGACCTTAATAGAAACCAACAATAGTATCAGAGCAAGGTTTGAGCATGAAATATTTAGGGCTTAAAATTTGGGCAAATTGATTTTGAGCATGAATTTGTGAAATTGGATGAATGAATATGCTTAAATGTGTTTGAATTGAAGTTTGATTGGATCAATTTCAAGAAAATTGATTTGGAATAATTTTCCCCAAATTAGTAGGCTTGGCCGAATGTGTGATGCCCTAATTAGTCTTGGATTTTTTTTTTTTGATTCATTGGTTGAGTTAAAATAATTCGGGAATGTTGATTTATGTCGATTGTGGAATTAATTAGATTGAATTCGAATCGAACAAAATTCCCCTCCCTTGGCCGAGACTTTGAGCATGTGTTTGGGTTTGATTTTAGTCAAAATGTGTTGGACACTAATTGATGTAATTAATCATGATTAGTTATGTTAATTAATGTTTTAGAAATGTTAATTGGGTAATTGGTTGTGTATTGCACTTTATGTAATTAAATTATGAAATTGGGTTTTTTTGATTTAATTATAATTGGGCCTTAAAATTGGATTTGGGCTTTTGTGTTGTAATTGGGCTTGTTGGGCTTTGTTGTACAAATTTGGGTTTAGGTAAAATTGGTTGGATCCAATTGGGCCCAAAACCGCATCCACAAAGCCCAAATGCGACTTAATGGACCTTTAAAGTTTAATTGGGCCTAAATTGATTTATGGGCTTATGGGGTAACTCCCGGATTGGATTTTGGTTATTCGGTTTGACCCGAGTTGACCAAAAGTCCACGCCTTAAGAAATTAATTAAAAGCCCATTGGACTTTAATTAAATTGACGTTGGACGTTAATCGGGCTTTGAGACCCGTAACGATTAAATTTGGAATTTAAGTCGTAAAAGTTCATTAATAAAGTGTGATATTTAATTTGGAATTAAATAGCGAATTAGAATTGAATGCATATTAAATTGGATTTAATGATGTAGTTTAATTTAATTCGAGAATTCGTACTTTGAGTACTTATTCGCAAAAACGAGTTTGACTCGAGCAAAATCAAATCGTTGTTTGAACATTGGATGATCACTAATTATCAGATTAATTAATTTGATTAGATTGATTGATAACATGCTTGTGTGAATACATGGTTGCGATGCATGAATAATGTATATCAGATGGATATTAGATGGGTGGGACAATTTTAGAAATTGTTGTAATAATTTGATTTATTAATTGGACCAGCGTGTCCAGCCTTATTACCTCATATTCTTTGTATTCTCTTCTCACCTATATTCCTCTCAATGTAAATGAGGTTTCTTTAGAAGTGTAGTGTAACGGGTAGAAGTAAATACTTGTGCTAGCGGGAGAGAGAAAGTGAGAGATTTGATCTAGGATCAATGTGTAAAATATCCATCCGCATTTCATTATTATTTTATTATACGTGCTTTATTATGTGTTTAGAATGCATATTTAAGGGTGTATGATGATGAGACCTTAACAAAGATAATAAATTGGTTGCCAATTTGTACTCGAAAAACCCTCGCTAAATATTAAGCGTCTTTCCTTCCATTGAGTGATTCTCACTCAAGATCCGAGACGATATTGGTTTGTTGGCCAAAGTCAAGGCCTTTGTCTTTCGAGGATGTGTTTGAATCACGAGAGCTTTGTTCCATATCAGTGTCTTGTCCAAGTTGTGGTTGTTGGCCAAAGTCAAGACCACTTCTTGTCCATCGACATTGATTACGAAGCTTTCCATGGTCAATGGGTCGCGCTTGACTGGGATCACTAAGTTTGTTGTGCCAAAGCCAAGGCTTAGTTGATTCAATGGAAAAAGGTTAGGCAATGCATTGGATGTATTGGCATATATAAGATATATGTTTCGGACTTGGATGTCCCCCTACCGGATCTAGGAATTGGATTGGATCCAATCGATCTTAGAGATCTACCTAGTTTTAATTATCATACAATTTGTTGGCCAAAGTCAAGATTGTGTGATATTTAACGGATCCTAGCCCATTAGGAAACGCGGTTTCCCGAGTACTCGACAGAGGTTAGAGGCTTGTCGAAAAATAGTGGGAGCAAGAATTGAATTTTCAATACTCGTTCAATTACTCGCCATACGCGCTCAAACACATATCAATTCGTCAAAGAAATTAAATGTTAGTTGGACTAATATTTAAATAGTTGTTTTAATAAATAGTTGGACTATATATTCAAACTATTCATTTATAGTTGATTTTATAATTGGATTATAGTAATCAATATAATTGATTTTAATCTATTAAAATGATAGTTGATTAAATAGTTGGACTATTGTAATCATTATAATAAATAGTACTTAAATCGTTGATTAAATAGTTGGACTATTAAAATCAAGATATAAATTGAAAAATTGACATTTAAAACATAATCCTAGGGAAAATGTGTTTAAATGATTTAATTTTCAAATTGGGAATAAAATTTCAGGATGGTCCTGAAAAACAATAAGTTAATTATTTGATAAAATAACATATTATGCCTAAGCCCGGAGTTAAGCAAATAGTAGAGCATAATCTTTGGAAGATTATGTGATGATAACTTTAGTGCTTAATCCATTATACTTACCGCAGAAACTCCTTAATTTCTGAATAAGAAATAAGAATTAGATTCTTAAAGTATGATAAAGAAATTGAAGGATCTTCAAAGAATCTATCTTAGAATCTTAGAAGTACTAAAATTGCAATAAATAATTCTTGGAGAATTAATGACTATTCTCAATGAGATAAAGTCAAAGTTTGCAATAAGGCAAGTGGCGCAAGGCGCACCTTACTTCGATATTCTAGAAGGCTAAGGCTTGGCCAAAGGCTTCTGAAGTGTTGAAACTGGCAAAGGCAAAATCATTATGATCTTCTGGGAAGATAAATGACATATCCCAAAATGTCTGCTAAATGTGGCAAACGGGATCACAGAAGTGTGATTGCTGTTTGGACAAAGCAGACATGAAGGAATTGAAGACGAGCAAGGCTCTGACTTCAAATATGTTTGTCAACATTATGTTCACTACTAGTATTAAAATTGGATTTTAGATACTTAGTGTGGTACATAAAATATATGTATTGATGTTCGGAATCTGTTTTGAACAGGATACTGACATCATTTGAGATTCATCTGCGAATTGGAAACGGGACGAAAGTCACTGTTTTAATCGTAGATACCTAAGTTTAGGAACTACCCTCGGGTATGTACCTAAATTAGGAAAATTGTTATAATGTAACTAGTGTGACTAGAAACATTATCTCTATATCAGTGTTTGACCCGCTGCGGGTGAACCTTTATATTCTAGAACACTAAAGTATTTTGTTATATAAAGATGATATTGAGATAAACACATTAGATGTGAATAACAGCATTTATATTTTGAATATAAATGAATCTCAAATATATAACATGACAAATAAATAGCTCGAACTGATTTGATCAGAAGAAACTAATTGTGGCATTGTTGTCTGGGACACAATAAAAACATGAATTGTATATCCACACTTTTGAAGAGTGGGTACTCGGACTAATTTGATTCCATTCAAATAAAGTCGAAGAATCTAGTTTATTAGGCAAAGTGCCTAAAACACCTTTACCGGGTAAAAGTGCAAATGCCACCGATCTGTTAGCCCTAGTTCATAGTGAGGAAAATGGGCCCATGTCTAGCTAGGCTAGAGGTGGATATGAATATTTCGTGACCTTTACGGATGTGGCATCGCGTTATGGTTATGTGTTTCTTTGAAACACAAATCAGAAACTTTTAAAGTTTCGACACGAAATAGACAAACAGATCAGCTATAGTATTATACCATCACGGTAAGACCGTAATGGAAAATACTTAAGCAATAAGTTTCTTATATACTTGAAAGAGTAAAGTATTCTTTCAAATGAGGACTCCTCCCGGAACACGTCAATTTGACGGTGTGTCCGAACGGATTAACCGAATTGTGTTAGACATGATTAGGATAATCATGAGTCGCTCTGAGCTACCATTTCCTTCAACGGATAAGCTTTAAACAGTGCAAGAACTTATTTAGAATAAGGTTCCATTAAAATCTGTTTGACATATATCATATTAGATATGAACGGGAAAGAAATCGGGTTTCACATTCCTGATAATTTGGGTATGCTTGGCATATGTTTGGATGATACCAAACTAAAACCCAAATTGGATAAGTGCCAAATGTAGATTATCCTAGGGATACCATAGTATTGTACTTATACAACTCACTAGAGAACAATTAGATTGTTGCTCGCCATGCGGTTTTCCTGAGAGGAATACCGATATGCAGTGGTAAGTGAGAGGATAGTAAAACTCGATGAAAATCGGAGTAATACTGTTCAAGGTACTGAATCCTAATGGAACATAAATGGTTCATCAAGGATGAAACTATTACCAATAATCTTCGAATACACAAGAACTACGTATGTTAGAGAGAGTCAGAAAACAACATGGGGTATGGGTTTCTGATCTCACCTCATAAAGATGTCTATCTTATTGAGGTATACCAACTGACTACGTATGAGGAAGTGATACAAGGTATCGACTCCCTAATTATGACAAAGTGTCATAAGTCCGAAATGGATTCCATGTATATCAACAAGTTTGGACACTAGTTGATGTACCGCAAGGCATTGTGACTATTGGTACTTTATAAGTCTTCAAGGAAGACATACATGGATGGCAACATACCAACGTATAAAGCTAGGCTTTTAGCGGAAAGGTATCGTCATCAACATTGTGTTGATTACGATTCAACCTTTTACCTGTTGCCACGGTAAATCCATTTGGATAATGCTTGCTAAAGCTGCATGTTTCATTTATGAAATATGCCAGCTTAACGGGAAAATCGCTTTCCTGAAAAGGAAACCTTTCGGAGGATGTTTATAACATCCTGTCAGGTTTGTCGTACCAAAACTAGCAAACAAGGTTTGCAGGTTATTCAATCCATGTTTGGATTGAAGCAAGCATTAGGTTCTTGGAATTATCATTTTGATGTAATCATAATGGAGTATGATTCAATTCAAAACGAAATGATTCTTGTGTATATAAGAGGTTTAGTGGGAGCGCACTGACAGTGGCTGTCCTTTAAAATAATGATAATAATACGTCATTTCTTGGAAATGATATTCCCATAATAACTAACGGTGAAAGCTTGACATTCGAAAATTCTCCGTGGAATCGTACTTTGAAAAATGTACGCGACCTGGTATCTCATACGCTTTGAGCATATGAAGTCCAAACAGGCCAATCCGAGTGATAGTCACTGGATTGATGTTAAGAACATCCGTTAGTATCTTAGAGAACTAAGGATGCTGTCTTAGTCTATGAAGATGGAGAACTTGAAGTGACTGGGATCACTGTAGCAAGTTTCCTAAACCGATAAACGACTATAAGTCACAACGGTACTATACAGTTTGAATGACGGAACAGTGAGCTGGAAATCTTCCAAGCAAGATACTGTTACCGAATAAACAACAAATGCGGGTTATGCTGCAGCTGAGGCGGCAATAGAAGCCTTCTAGATCGATAAACAAATCTAATAGATTAGATATAATTCTGTTAGCAGCTGAGCTAGGCTCGAGCACAGGCTAAAGAATTAATGGTCTCATCAACGATCCAGATACATACTGCGATTATTCATCTGATTCGTTCGGATCATACATCGTGGCGATGTGATGATCGAATAAATCGCATCAGATGATAATCATGCAAATCCGCTGACGAAAGCTTTTCTCAGCAGTTTGAGCCAACCGTACATAGTTCGGGTGTCAAGCACTTGAGTGACTGGCTATAGGCCAAATGGGAGATTGTTGGACAATTATGACCCATAGCGTCACTATTTGTACAGATCACGGTGTTGTTGTACAAATTAACTATGTGACAAAGGAGATTGCACTCTTATTATTTATGATTAGATCATCTAGATGTATAAATGATAGGAGGTCCCTATGATTTGTTCCTGGACGGAGAATGATATGAGATAGTATCAGTCCACGAAGGATAAATCATTAAATATCCCTAGTCAGAGTATTATCGAGATTGGACATCGATAAATACGTAAAAGACTAGTATTACACTTATGCGCGTTGTGAGGGCACAACATCATAGTTCTCATATATTTGGGTACATGATACTCATGCAAGTGTAATAGGAGGTCGTGTTTCACCAATGGTACAGGAAACAGCTTCGCTCTGGATAGACCCCTCGTGGAATTCCATTGGTAGTATGACTATGTGTCTATGGAAGTCTGAAATCAGGGTAGGTGTATTTAGTCTTAACCTGAGACTTGCACCGCTAATGCTTACGACAATCAATATACTTTGGTTGAGGTCGTCCAGGGCTTTAACCGGTTCTGTGTACGCCAATATTGGGTATATTGAGAATCGTAGTGTGTTGGGTGTGATGTCAAGACGGAAGTGTCACTCCAGTCATATGAAGATGATGATCACGTAGGATACGGGACTGATTCTCTTAAATGCTGCAGCTATCGGGATAAAATGACAAGGTCAGGTTTATCCGATTATAGAGACTAGTCACCAGACATCCGACATGTGCTTCGTACGGGGCAGACACAATTCCAGCCTCAGGCCTAGCACATGATCATCCGATACTGGACAGAAATACGCAATACTACGGTATACTACGCTTGATACATATCTTTTATTCCTGTAAGGATGTTTCCGGAGAATTGGGTAGGCATTGCGCTTTGCTAGAGGCCAACCTTGTCTTGTAAATCGGTAAAACATAGTACGAGGTACTTACGTGTTCGGATAGTCCGACGACCGAATTTACTGCCAACATATCCGGGGATCTCATGGGTCGCTTCCCAAAGATTCACCGATGACGTATAACTCGCACTCTATATTAATCTGGGATTAATTAGATGAGAGAGAAAATTAATCTGGGATTAATAGCGGAGATATTTTATCTGGGATAAAATATCAATTAAAGAGAGATAACGATTAATTTGGAATTAATCGAGAAATTAATATATTTGATATATTAAATGAAATTGGATTTCGACGCGGAATTAAAATTAGATTTTAATTCGGGCAAACGAATTAATTTAGAATTAATTCATTAGCGACGTGAATAGTGACTTCGTTAGGCGTAATCATTTAATTACGACGCAACGAAAAATTCGTTAATTTGGAATTAGCGAACCCGAGTCCGAGATTATTTGCGAGCGCATTCGCATTTCGAATTCGAGTGCGGCACGTCAAATCAAGCGTCAAATCGCTAGTCGCATCAAACGTCAAATCACAAGTCACTTTGAGTGATGTGACTTGACAACTTGATGGATTGAGTGATGTGAGTGGTCGGGGCTTTAATGGTTTGACTTTTAAAAGCCAAATTCACATGAAATGCATGTGAAATTCAAATGAGTGTATATAATACACAAATTTGGAAACCAAACACAATATTCTCTCTTCCTCTCATCTCTTTCATCACACGCCCAAGGGGCAAATAGCTTACTGGTTTGTAGCCAAAACCGTGAGCAGTGAGGAGATTTGAGTGGGATTTTGTGGCAAAATCTCAAGTGCTAGCACACTTACGAGACATGCGAAGGTGATAGGGAAGCCCACCCATGAGCCGAAACCATTCGACGATGCTTGGAGCTTGACGAAGGACCAAAAATGAAGCCAAAACAGTGAGCACAAAACTGCAGTTGTCGTGAAACCAGTGAGCAGTTTTTGGAGTTTCGTTGCTTGCCGCGTCGCTCAACCGATCGATGTAAGTACTCGAAACTCTCTCTGCAACTTCTTTGATGTATTCGCACATTATTCATGCTTATAATTGATCTTGGGACCTTAATAGAAACCAACATTAAACTCTCACCAGTGGAGCTATTTATAGGCAATTCTTACAATATTCCAACAAATTTCATTTAATGCAAAAATTTATTTGTCAAATATGATTGCACCAAACAACCAAATAATTAATGCAAAAATTTATTTTTCAAATATGACTGCACCAACTAATTTGACTCATCAAATCTCCCACTTGGAGATTTGATTGAGAATCAATAAAGTATTAACACCATCATTTCTTCTTCGCCATTGTCATGTTACTTACATTTCTGCTAGGCTATTTAAGGATCGACAACATAAAAATTTATCAGTATTAATTGGCTTTGTCAAAATATCTGCTAGGTTGTCTTGTGTGTGAATTTTCTTCAAATCCACACTTCCATTTTCCACTACTTCACAAACAAAGTGATATTGAACTCCTATATGCTTTGTCCTTGAATGAAAGGCTGAATTCCTTGTAAAATGAATGGTATTTTGACCGTCATAAAATAATAAAATCTTATCTTGTCTGTGCCCGACCTTTTCTAGTAACCTTTGTATCCAGATAGCTTCCTTGTAAGCTTGTGTAACTTTCATATATTCTGCTTCTGTTGTAGATAGTGCCACGACGGTTTTCTATTTCGAAACCCAACTTACATCTTCTCTTGCAAGTGTAAAAACATAGCTTGTAATGATTTTTCTTTTATAAAGATCTCCTGTAAAATATGAATCTACATAGCCCCAGATAGTAAAATATGATCCTTCATAACATAATGCAACATCTGAGGTACCCTTAATATATCTTAGGATCCTCTTTACACCACCCCCAATTCTTTCTACAATGATTTATTATGTACCGACTAATTGTTCCCACTGCTTATGCAATATATGAACTTATACATATTATAACAAACATCAATCCCACTGCTGATGCATACGGTACTCGAGATATTTCCTCTCTCTACTTCATTACTATGACACTTCTTAGAGGATAACTTGAAATTAATAGGAAGAGAGATAGAAATTTTCTTACAATCATGCTTATTGAAGTGCTGTAAGATTTTCCTAAAGTGGTTCTTCTAAGAAAACCAAATCTTATTGTTATTTTTGTCTCGACAAATTTGCATCCCTAGAATCTTATTTGTTGGTCCCAAGTCCTTCATATCAAACTCTCTAGCTAACCGTGCATTCAATTCTTAGACCCGATCTTTGTTGGGGTATGCTACCAACATATCATATACGTATAACGGTAAAATAATGAAATCATTATTATCTTCAAACATTTTTTAGTACCTACAATGGTCTGAACTAAGTCTTTAGTGTTAGGGCAGATGTGGAACCCCTAGGTTCGAATCGATCGACCCACCCAATGGAAGTGGGTCTAGCCCGTAGATATCTAGTATGAGTGTAATATAAAATATTTTTATGTAAAACTGCATTCAGTTTCAAGTCCGTAGGAAAAACCAGGGATAAAAACGGAGTCCAGAAACTCCAGAATAGAGAAAATGAAGTTTCAGTATGTATTAGCTATGCGAGTCGCGATGTGGGAGCTTGGGCGTCGAGACGCTCCAAAGTACGAGAGCAACTGTGAGAACTGAACGTCTCGGCGTTGTGATGCGGAAGAGTTGGCGTCGCGACGCTCCAAGGTCTGATGCTCGGTGTGGCGACACTGAGGGGTCACAGTCGTGACGCTCCCTAGGCAATGAGTATTTTTCTACTTCAAACCAATATTAAACACTTCCAATTTTCTCCTAATACTTCAAATACAACTAAAATATAATTTTAACATCATAACCACCAACAAATACATGTTATAAAAACTAACATACATGTATTCTAAATACTTATATGCATTGTTTGAATCAAAACACTAACCAATTTAGAATCCCACTATGAAATATCTCTTGAACAATTCTAGTTCACCCAAAGGTGGTCAAATGATTCTAAAATGGTAGCTATAGCTCTAAGCTTTAATATAGAGTTCTAAACTCTTATTAATTATTCTATGTCCAACATGAACATCTTTTACCTAATTAACAAACATATTGTGTTTAAACTTCCAAAGCATCCTAACACAATTTATTAGCCTTATTTCAACTTTAAGCTATATAATCATGCATACAATACATAATTCATCACTATTTGTCTCACTAATGAAAACTCACTAATGAAGAACATAGCTTAAGAGAAGTTCAAACTTACCTAATAAGCTTGATGTAAAGATCAAATCTCATTCTCTTTGTTGAAATGATTGGAGAACTTCCAAGATTTGCAAGCTTGACTCCAAGATCCAATCTTGATTCCAATGCTAGCAAGCTTCACTCCAAGATCCAATCTTGATTTCTCCTAGATGAAATATTTTAGAGGCCTCACAAAGCTTCTCTAAATACTTCTATAACTTAGGTTAATTTCTCCAAGAATTTCTTGTATTTAGCTTTCTCAAGCTTAATTAAAACTTTTCTAAAGCTTGTTAATTTATAAGAAAACTTATGTAATTTTTTTATTAATCAAAATTCTAATCAACTTTTATGTGGATTTATCTAATTTTTCCAAATATGTATAATTATGAGTGACTAATCACCTTAGTTTACCACTTTGATTTAATCCAATTAAATCAAGACAAAGATTAGGAAATTGATTAGTTCAATGTTTGCCACTTTGATTTAATCCAATTAAATCAAGCCAAAAAAACCTATAATTACATACTTGCAATTACCATAATATCATTAAATGGTATAGATAATTATGAAATTACGACTAAGCCCTTTTGTAAATATTGAATTAATCAAATTAATCCAATTAGGTCAAACTAAAAAATAAATGTTATCCAATAACATTTGATTATCTTAGTTGATAATTATAATATTGTGGGAACACACAGCTACCTGGACGACGCCGTTCCTAGGCTCGCGGCACTAGTTGGGAAGTACTAAATAATATGGAGTCGCCACCCGGTGTGAACCGGGACAAAGATTTAAGGCCGCACTCACCCCTCGCAAGGGAAGACCTCAAACCGTTGGGTTCAGAATGGTCCCTTACTTATGTCACTTGTAATAAAAGGATTTATGTAATAATTTAACCAGGCTTAAATAACATTTATTTCTAAAAATATCAAGCTTCTAGATTCATATGTATACATCAACAAGTTCATCACAACATGCAATCACATGACAATCTCATGAACATATTTCAATCCTATGATAGGGAAAACTAAGAACAACCTAATCATGCTTGAGTACTATCTCATGAGCCTATTAACCAAAAAACCTGCTAACAGCCTAATCATGCTTGAATACAATCCCAAGGACACATAGAATGGATAAATGCAAGAATGCAAATAATACGGTTGGCTATATAACACAAGAAAGATCAACCAAGAGGAAATTATGCATGAATATGATAAGACAGACTCAGTTCAGTGTGTGCGCGTTCGTGTAGCGTTCGTAAACGCGTTCGAACGGTAAACAGAAGGTTCGCGTTCGTGTGGCGTTTGATAACGCATTCGAACGGAAATGAAACAGAATGCTCGCGTTCGTATGACGTTTGATAATGCGTTCGAACGGAAATGAGACAGAATACTCACGTTCGTATGGCGTTTGATAACGCGTTCGAACAGAGATGAGACCTGAGGCATGATAAGGCAAAATGCATGCACGTTCGAGTTGCGTTCGTAAACGCGTTCGAACGGGAACAGACCTGATGCATGAAATGAGACGCAATACGACAAAAATAAAGGGGCGCGGCGAAGTACTGTCGTAAAGGCGGCCTTTTGGGGCTCTTGATCTCTCAAAGAGGGGACCTTTAGACCAACATACTAAGCCCATGCGCGTCGCATCACATCATACATACAAACATAAAGACAATCATATCAAACTAAATGGCCCGATTGAGCGTATCTTGCATTCAAACGGACACACATTAACCGGCGCGGCAAAGCATCGTGGTAAAGGGCTTTAAAACCCTCTCCATAAGGGATCTCACATCACACTTACTAAGCCCATGCGCTCGATTGAGTCATGCATACAAAGAATTAAAAGTAATAATATTAAACGTAGTGTGCCCGATTGAATGTATCTCGCATTCAACCGAACACACATCAATCGGTGCGGCAAAGCATCGTGGTGAAGGATTTTAACCCTTCTGATTAGGGGACCTTTCATCGCACTTACTGAGCCCATGCACTCGATTATATCATACGCGAATAAGCGACATACAGAGTTTAAATAATAAGAAATAGATAAACCAAAGCAACACAAAACAAGAGAAGGTGCCGTTTACTCAAGTGGTACGTGGAGTGTGTCCCAAGTACAGACCGTACTACCGTCCATTCGGATTCGGCTACGGAATTTACGTCTGGGTTTCCATCCTATATACCACAAGAGACAACACTCTTCCATTTCATTCAAGCCACAACATGCATCTATAAACGACTCTCATGTGAATACAATTCAATAATAAAAGAAACGAATATAAACTAATGAAAAAGTGCCCACAGGTCTAACCTTTTAAGTCGTCTCTCGGACTCGCGTTTCACAAAGATCGAAAGGGGTAAAGCTCCGCAACTCTTCCGGTTCACTGCTCTCGTTCGTTGTCTTACTGTTTTGGGTCGTCGTCCTCCGTCTTTTGCTGCTGTTTTGACTCCGATTTGCCGCCGCTACTACTGTTTTGCTGCTGTATTTTAGTTACTATTTTTGGGATGTTTTGGCTACTGTTTTGGGTGTTATTTTCGGTGGTGTTATGGTGTGGTTCGGGGGCTGTTTTATGTGTGTGTTTAGGGCTGCTTGGGATGTGTTTTTCGGTGAGGTGAGGGGGGCTGTTCGGGATGTGTTTTGGTCAAGGCGATGGGGGTTCTTTGGTTTGTGATCTTCTTGTTATTGAGAGTGAGGGAGAGTTGTGTCTATGAGCTAGCTAGGCTTTTTTTATATGAATGAGCTAGGGTTGAGAAGGTTGGTGAAGGGTTCTTTTTATAGGCAAAGGGTTAGGCTTGACAAGGAAAGGGATTTGTGTATTGAAAAAAGGATATGATTTGGTGTTGGACAAGGAAGCAATGGATTTGATTGGCTTGGTGGATTAGGGAGGTTGAATATTTAGTTTATGTTGATTAGGCATACAATTTTTATGTTTGGGAATAATATATTGGTTGATTGATTTTAACTTGGTATGATTATATTTGATTGGCTTGGATTAGGCATTTAGTTTGTTGATTGATTTTAATTAGGTATGCAATTTCTTTAATTTGTGTAAGTATTTTTTTAATTTGGTATGTGATTTTTAGATTTGTTTTGATTTCACCATGTGTTAAATATGTGTTTTAAGTGGGCTTGGGCGAATTGGGCTTAATGTGAGGCTAGCAGCAAAACCAGAATTACCGACACCGTTCGAACGCTTACTCGAACGTGGCACGAACGTCCGCAATCTGCCTGATGTTCGAACGAAGTAACGAACGCAGCACCAACGAAAATAGTGAACCTTGTTTATTCTGAATTTCCCCTTCCGATGTCCGTTTCCCGTGACCTCCGTGACTTAAAAGGTAGTGTCTCCAAAATGAGACTCATCATAGGGACTTATGTGTAAAAATGCAGTGCCTACAGTCGCCCCCACTTTGATGGGACTTGTGTAATGTGCAACAGTGACAATCCTATCAAAGTTATGCAATACATTTCTACTTACCTGGCTCGCCAGCTGCCACTTGACTTACCATGTGTTGAGTTGATTTGGGTGGTGAGGTGCTGCGACCCCTGGTTCATTCCCGAACCGTGTTGTGATGTGGTCCATTCCCGAACCGTGCTTCCATTCTTGGAGTACCATTCCCGGCTTGTTCATTCTCGAACTGTGTTAAGATGAGGCTTTATTCCTCCCGAGCTTTATTCCCGAACTGCTGAGGTGAGGCTTTATTCCTCCGAGCTTTGTTCCCGAACTGTGTTGAGATGAGGCTTTATTTCCGTACTGAGCTGAATGCAGGCTTTCTTCCTGAATTGTACTGAATGTGGGTTTTATTCCCGAGTTTACTGGACGTAGGCTTTCTTCCTGAATTGTATTGAATGTGGGCTTTATTCCCGAACTGCACTGAGTGTGGGCTTTATTCCCGAACTGTGTAGATGAGGCTTTATTCCTCCCGAGCTTTGTTCCCGAACTGTGTTGACATGAGGCTTTCTTCCCCTTGAGCTTTGTTCTCAAACTATACTGACATGAGGCTTTATTCCTCCCGAGCTTTGTTCTCTGATCTGAGCTGACTGTGTGGCTTTGTTCTTGAACTGTATTGAATGCAGGCCTTCTTCCTGAACTGAACTGAATGTAGGCTTTCTTCCTGAACTGCACTGAGTGTGGGTTTTATTCCCGAACTGAACTGGCATGAGGCTTTCTTCCCCTTGAGCTTTGTTCTCAAATTATACTGACATGAGGCTTTCTTCCCCTTGAGCTTTGTTCTCAAGCTATACTGATATGAGGCTTTCTTCCCCTTTGAGCTTTGTTCTCAAACTATACTGACATGAGGCTTTCTTCCCCTTGAGCTTTGTTCTCAAGCTATACTGGCATGAGGCTTTATTCCTCCCGAGCTTTATTCCCGAACTATTGAGATGAGGCTTTCTTCCTCCGAGCTTTGTTCTCGAACTGTTGAGATGAGGCTTTATTCCTCCCGAGCTTTATTCCCGAACTGTACTGACATGAGGCTTTCTTCCCCTTGAGCTTTGTTCTCAAACTTATACTGATATGAGGCTTTCTTCCTCTTGAGCTTTGTTCTCAAATTATACTGACATGAGGCTTTCTTCCCCTTGAGCTTTGTTCTCAAACTATACTGACATGAGGCTTTCTTCCCCTTGAGCTTTGTTCTCAAACTATACTGACATGAGGCTTTCTTCCCCTTGAGCTTTATTCCCGAACTGTACTGAATGTGGGCTTTATTCCCGAGTTTGTAGGCTTTCTTCCTGAACTGTACTGAATGTGGGCTTTATTCCCGTACTGAGCTGAATGCAGGCTTTCTTCCTGGACCGTTACTGTAAGGTGGTCCATTCCCGAACTGTTACTGTAAGTTGTTCATTCCTGAACTGTTATCGTGAGGTGGTTCATTCCCGAACGTTACTGTAAGGTGGTTCATTCCCGAACCGTGCTTCCATTCTTGGAGTGCCATTCCCGGCTTGTTCATTCTTGAACTGTCCATTCCCGGACCATATCTCCATTCTCGGAGTGCCATCCTCGGCGTGCTCATTCCCGAGCTATCCATTCCGGACTATATCTCCATTCTCGGAGTGCCATTCTCGGCTTGTTCATTCTTGAACTGTCCATTCCCGGACCATAACTCCATTCTCGGAGTGCCATCCTCGGCGTGCTCATTCCCGAGCTGTCCATTCCCGGACCATATCTCCATTCTCGGAGTGCCATCCTCGGCGTGCTCATTCCCGAGCTGTCCATTCCCGGACTATATCTCCATTCTCGGAGTGCCATTCTCGGCAGAACTGATCTGATGTAATGTGGGCCACGACCCTGGGACTCATTCCCAAACTGTGTTTGATGTGGGCCTCGACCCTAGGACTCATCCCAAAACTGATGTTGAAGTGGGCCTCGGCCCCAACTGCTACTGACATGGGCCTCGCCCCCAGATTGATGCTGATGTGGGCCTCAACCCTCGGGACTCATCCCCAAAACAGATTGCTGAAGTGGGCCTCGGCCCCAACTGCTACTGACATGGGCCTCGCCCCCAGATTGATGCTGATGTGGGTCTCGACCCTCGGATTCATTCCAAAATTCTGCTGATGTGGGCCTCAACCCTTGAATTCATTCCCTGGATTCATTCCAAAATTCTGCTGATGTGGGCCTCGGCCTGGGATTCATTCCCTGGATTCATTCCAAAATTCTGCTGATGTGGGCCTCGGCCCTGGGATTCATTCCCTGGATTCATTCCAAAATTCTGCTGATGTGGGCCTCGGCCGCAGAATGATGTGGGCTTCGCCCTAAACTGATATTGATATGGGCCTCGCCCCCAGACTGATACAGCTGATATGGGCCTCGCCCCCAGACTGATACTGATATGGGCCTCGCCCCAAGACTGATAATGATATGGGCCTCGCCCCAAGACTGATACTGCTGATATGGGCCTCGCCCCAAGACTGATACTGATACGGGCCTCGCCCCAAGACTGATACTGCTGATATGGGCCTCGCCCACAGACTGATACTACTGATATGGGCCTCGCCCCAAGACTGATACTGATACGGGCCTCGCCCCAAGACTGATACTGCTGATATGGGCCTCGCCCCCAGACTGATACAGCGGATATGGGCCCCGCCCCCAGACTGATACTGATATAGGCCTCGCCCCAAGACTGATACTGCTGATATGGGCCTCGCCCTAAGGCTGATACTGATACGGGCCTCGCCCCCAGACTGATACAGTACTGTCGATGTTCCTGATTGGTTGTCTTTTGACGCTTTCTTTTTTTCTTTTGAAACCTGTTATTACAAAACAGAACAAACACAAAAAGGATTCAAATATGTTACGTGTATGCATGCATGCATGATTGGGTTTCCTATCCCGTTGGGCTAGGTCTTCTGCCAGTACTCTTGGTGGCTGCTGGTCTTTTGACAAGTCTGTCCTCTTCCCTAACCAACATGTATCTATGATGGCTTTCAGAACACAAGGGTTAACATGATGTATGTATGCATGGGGTGCATGAGATGCATATGATATAAGGAATATATCAACTCATTAAAATTCTCACACAAATCGGCCCATCATCATTTCAGAAGCTTTTGGGCTAACTGTCATAGGAGTGAACTCGTCCCAGTTTAAATGGCCCAACAAGTTCACATCTCATGGCAAGAAGTCCAACCGTATCCAAATGATAATGTTCCTAAACAGAAACATATAATGAAGATAATGCAAACGTAATAATTTCTACAGTATGGCCCATCAACATTTCAGAAGCTTTGGGCCTAATAGTCATAAGGTACGAACTTGCCCTAGTTTAAATGGCCCAGCAAGCCCGCATTTCTGACAATAGTCCAACTGCATCCAAATGAGGATGGTCCACAAGCACATATCCAAGGAAATAATTGTTACTTTAGCCAACCGGTCTATGGGTGGGTTAGTAAGAGTATAGACAAAGGCTCTCACTGGCGAAGGATGGCCCACAACTAGGTCTCCCCACTCAAGGGTTCGAGCAACCAAGTGGGCGCACCCTTTTTTATACACTAAGGTACGTGCCTAATCATGCTTGAGTACTATCTCATGAGCCTATTAACAAATAACCTGCTAACAGCCTAATCATGCTTGAATACAATCCCAAGGACACATAGAATGGATAAATGCAAGAATGCAAATAATACGGTTGGCTATATAACACAAGAAAGATCAACCAAGAGGCAATTATGCATGAATATGATAAGACAGACTCAGTTCAGTGTGTGCGCGTTCGTGTAGCATTCGTAAACGCGTTCGAACGGTAAACAGAAGGTTCGCGTTCGTGTGGCGTTTGATAACGCGTTCGAACGGAAATGAGACAGAATACTCACGTTCGTATGGCGTTTGATAACGCGTTCGAACAGAGATGAGACCTGAGGCATGATAAGGCAAAATGCATGCGCGTTCGAGTTGCGTTCGTAAACGCGTTCGAACGGGAACAGACCTGATGCATGAAATGAGACGCAATACGACAAAAATAAAGGGGCGCGGCGAAGTACTGCCGTAAAGGCGGCCTTTTGGGGCTCTTGATCTCTCAAAGAGGGGACCTTTAGACCAATATACTAAGCCCATGCGCGTCGCATCACATCATACATACAAACATAAAGACAATCATATCAAACTAAATATGCCCGATTGAGCGTATCTTGCATTCAAACGGACACACATCAACCGGCGCGGCAAAGCATCGTGGTAAAGGGCTTTAAACCCCTCCCCATAAGGGATCTCACATCACACTTACTAAGCCCATGCGCTCGATTGAGTCATGCATACAAAGAATTAAAAGCAATAATATTAAACGTAGTGTGCCCGATTGAATGTATCTCGCATTCAACCGAACACACATCAATCGGTGTGGCAAAGCATCGTGGTGAAGGATTTTAACCTTCTGATTAGGGGACCTTTCATCGCACTTACTGAGCCCATGCACTCGATCGTATCATACGGGAATAAACAACATGCAGAATTTAAATGACAAGAATTAAATAAACCAAAGCAACACAAAACAAGAGAAGGTGCCGTTTACTCAAGTGGTACGTGGAGTTGTGTCCCAAGTACAGACCGCACTACCGTCCATTCGGATTCGGCTACGGAATTTACGTCTGGGTTTCCATCCTATATACCACAAGAGACAACACTCTTCCATTCATCCAATACCCACAACACACATCCATAAACGACTCTCATGTGAATACAATTCAATAATAAAAGAAACGAATATAAACTAATGAAAAAGTGCCCTCAGGTCTAACCTTTTAAGTCGTCTCTCGGACTCGCGTTTCACAAAGATCGGAAGGGGTAAAGCTCCGCAACTCTTCCGGTTCACTGGTTCACTGCTCTCGTTCGTTGTCTTACTGTTTTGGGTCGTCATCCTCCGTCTTTTGCTGCTGTTTTGACTCCGATTTGCCGCCGCTACTACTGTTTTACTGCTGTATTTTAGTTACTGTTTTTGGGATGTTTTGGCTACTGTTTTGGGTGTTATTTTCGGTGGTGTTATGGTGTGGTTAGGGGGCTGTTTTATGTGTGTGTTTAGGGCTGGTTGGGATGTGTTTTTCGGTGAGGTGAGGGGGGGCTGTTCGGGATGTGTTTTGGTCAAGGCGATGGGGGTTCTTTTGTTTGTGATCTTCTTATTATTGAGAGTGAGGGAGAG
Organism: Zanthoxylum bungeanum; assembly: GCA_019454045.1. Lineage (NCBI taxonomy): Eukaryota > Viridiplantae > Streptophyta > Magnoliopsida > Sapindales > Rutaceae > Zanthoxylum > Zanthoxylum bungeanum. Next base: position 21,350 of record SKCR01001014.1, read on the forward strand.
TTGTGTCTATGAGCTAGCTAGGCTTTTTTTATATGAATGAGCTAGGGTTGAGAAGGTTGGTGAAGGGTTCTTTTTATAGGCAAAGGGTTAGGCTTGACAAGGAAATGGATTTGTGTATTTAAAAAAGGATATGATTTGGTGTTGGGTAAGGAAAGCAATGGATTTGATTGGGGGACATGTCTTGGCTAGATTAGGAATACAATATATTTGATTGGTTAGGATTAGGCATTTAATTTGTTAGATTAGGAAGTCAATATTTTTAATTTGTTATGATTGATTTTAATTAGGTATATCATCTTTTTAATTTAGGTATATAACATATTTAATTTGTTTAATTTAGGTATATGTTTATTTTATGTTTGGTAAATATAATAATTCAATTATTTAATTAATTTAATTATTATTTTATTTAGTTAATGTTTTAATTAATATTTATTTATTTAATTTGGGGGTATTTTAAGGGTGATGGGCGTGTGGGCCTTGGTGGGTGGGAGTGGGCTTGGCTAGGTGCATGTTAATTTAGTTAAGTGTTTGGGCTAAGTTTGTGTGGGCTAGGTGGGTGTGTAGGCTAAGTTCATGTGGACTAGGTGTGTGTGGGCCGGGTTTAGGTGTCTCGGGGCGAGCATAAATTTAAAACAGAAAACAAACGAGTTACTTGAAGCCAAACTATTGAACTTAATCCTTCAATGAGTCAATTCTTGACTCTTCCCTTCCGATGTCCGTTTCCCGCGGTTTCTGTAACTTAAAAGGTAGTTGTCTCCAAATAAGACTCCTCATCGGGTTTCACATGCAAAAATGCAATGCCTACAGTCGCCCCCACTTTGATGGGACTTGTGCAGTGTGTGGCTTTGAACAATCCTATCAAAGTTATGCAATGCATTTTCACTTACCTGGCTCGTCTGCTGCCTCGAGCTGAGTTTGAGTTGATTTTGTTGTGAGGTGGTCCATTCTCGAACCGGGTTGATGAGAGGTGGTTCATTCTTGAACCGCCGAGTGGGTCTTGTTCCCATGTTGAATTGAGTTGTATTGTGGGTTTTGTTCCCAATCTGAGTTGAGTTGTGATGTGGGTCTTGTTCCCGATTTGAGTTGAGATAAGGGTCTTCTTCCCTGAACTGTGGGTCTTTTTCCCGATGTGAATTGAGATAAGGGTCTTCTTCCTTGAACTGTGGGTCTTGTTCCCGATTTGAGTTGAGATGAGGGTCTTTTTCCCTGAACTGTGGGTCTTGTTCCCGATATGAATTGAGACAATGGTCTTCTTCCTTAAACTGCGGGTCTTTTTCCCAAAGTGCCATACCCGGAAAAATTGATTCTGATAATGATATGGGTCTCGTCCCCGGAGTGATATTGATATTGGTCTCGCCCCAACTGATATTGATGTGGGCCTCGCCCCCAACTGATACTGATATGGGCCTCGCCCCCAGCTGATACTGATGTGGGCCTCGCCCCAATTGATGCTATTGATATGGGCCTCGCCCCCAGACTGATACAGCTGATATGGGCCTCGCCCCCAGACTGATACTGATGGGCCTCGCCCCAAGACTGATACTGATATGGGCCTCGCCCCAAGACTGATACTGCTGATATGGGCCTCGCCCCAAGACTGATATTGATACGGGCCTCGTCCCAAGACTGATACTGCTGATATGGGCCTCGCCCCCAGACTGATACTACTGATATGGGCCTCGCCCCAAGACTGATACTGCTGATATGGGCCTCGCCCCCAGACTGATACTACTGATATGGGTCTCGCCCCAAGACTGATACTGATACGGGCCTCGCCCCAAGACTGATACTGCTGATATGGGCCTCGCCCCCAGACTGATACAGCTGATATGGGCCCCGCCCCCAGACTGATACTGATATAGGCCTCGCCCCAAGACTGATACTACTGATATGGGCCTCGCCCTAAGGCTGATACTGATACGGGCCTCGCCCCCAGACTGATACAGTACTGTCGATGTTCCTGATTGGTTTGTCTTTTGACGCTTTCTTTTTTTCTTTTGAAACCTGTTATTACAAAACAGAACAAACACAAAAAGGATGCAAATATGTTACGTGTATGCATGCATGCATGATTGGGTTTCCTATCCCGTTGGGCTAGGTCTTCTGCCAGTACTCTTGTGGCTGCTTGGTCTTTTGACAAGTCTGTCCTCTTCCCTAACCAACATGTATCTATGATGGCTTTCAGAACACAAGGGTTAACATGATGTATGTATGCATGGGGTGCATGAGATGCATATGATACAAGGAATATATCAACTCATTAAAATTCTCACACAAATCGGCCCATCATCATTTCAGAAGCTTTTGGTCTAACTGTCATAGGAGTGAACTCGTCCCAGTTTAAATGGCCCAACAAGTTCACATCTCATGGCAAGAAGTCCAACCGTATCCAAATGATAATGTTCCTAAACAGAAACATATAATGAAGATAATGCAAACGTAATAATTTCTACAGTATGGCCCATCAACATTTCCGAAGCTTTGGGCCTAATAGTCATAAGGTACGAACTTGCCCCAGTTTAAATGGCCCAGCAAGCCCGCATTTCTGACAATAGTCCAACTGCATCCAAATGAGGATGGTCCACAAGCACATATCCAAGGAAATAATTGTTACTTTAGCCAACCCGATCTATGGGTGGGTTAGTAAGAGTATAGACAAAGGCTCTCACTGGCGAAGGATGGCCCACAACTAGGTCTCCCCACTCAAGGGTTCGAGCAACCAAGTGGGCGCACCCTTTTTTATACACTAAGGTACGTGCCTAATCATGCTTGAGTACTATCTCATGAGCCTATTAACCAAATAACCTGCTAACAGCCTAATCATGCTTGAATACAATCCCAATGACACATAGAATGGATAAATGCAAGAATGCAAATAATACAGTTGGCTATATAACACAAGAAAGATCAACCAAGAGGCAATTATGCATGAATATGATAAGACAGACTCAGTTCAGTGTGTGCGCATTCGTGTAGCGTTCGTAAACGCGTTCGAACGGTAAACAGAAGGTTCGCGTTCTTGTGGCGTTTGATAACGCGTTCGAACGGAAATGAGATAGAATACTCACGTTCGTATGGCGTTTGATAACGCGTTCGAACAGAGATGAGACCTGAGGCATGATAAGGCAAAATGCATGCGCGTTCGAGTTGCGATCGTAAACGCGTTCGTACGGGAACAGACCTGATGCATGAAATGAGACGTAATACGTCAAAAATAAAGGGGCGCGGCGAAGTACTGCCGTAAAGGCGGCCTTTTGGGGCTCTTGATCTCTCAAAGAGGGGACCTTTAGACCAACATACTAAGCCCATGCGCGTCGCATCACATCATACATACAAACATAAAGACAATCATATCAAACTAAATATGCCCGATTGAGCGTATCTTGCATTCAAACGGACACACATCAACCGGCGCGGCAAAGCATCGTGGTAAAGGGCTTTAAACCCCTCCCCATAAGGGATCTCACATCACACTTACTAAGCCCATGCGCTCGATTGAGTCATGCATACAAAGAATTAAAAGCAATAATATTAAACCTAGTGTGCCCGATGAATGTATCTCGCATTCAACCGAACACACATCAATCGGTGCGGCAAAGCATCGTGGTGAAGGATTTTAACCCTTCTGATTAGGGGACCTTTCATCGCACTTACTGAGCCCATGCACTCGATCGTATCATACGGGAATAAACAACATGCAGAATTTAAATGACAAGAATGAGCTATGGTGTGTGACGGACTGTCAAATGAATTTCCCGTTGTAGATCCCCCAGAGGGAAGGTGGAGCGAGGCTCACTTAAATACCCAAGCCTCTTAGGCTCTTATCGCTTGTTGTCAGGAATAAACAACGAGTCCTCCAAATTAGTCCATCACAATAGGCTACGAGTAGATGGCTATCTAGGTGCCTTCACAGCTTTTCCTTCTAGAAAGGTAGTGAATGAAGGAAGACACAAACCATTACCTAGCCTCAAAATGCCTTTGATTAAACCCTCACTTTATTCACTATAGACACGGTCAATTAAAACATAAATCCAAACATCACAAGTCAATATTTCGGGGCCAATTCTCTATCCCCAGTGGAGTCGCCAGACTGTGGGAACACACAGCTACCTGGACGACGCCGTTCCATGGCTCGCGGCACTAGTTGGGAAGTACTAAATAATATGGAGTCGCCACCCGGTGTGAACCGGGACAAAGATTTAAGGCCGCACTCACCCCTCGCAAGGGAAGACCTCAAACCGTTGGGTTCGAAATGGTCCCTTACTTATGTCACTTGTAATAAAAGGATTTATGTAATAATTTAACCAGGCTTAAATAACATTTATTTCCAAAAATATCAAGCTTCTAGATTCATATGTATACATCAACAAGTTCATCACAACATGCAACATCACATGACAATCTCATGAACATATTTCAATCCTATGATAGGGAAAACTAAGAACAACCTAATCATGCTTGAGTACTATCTCATGAGCCTATTAACCAAATAACCTGCTAACAGCCTAATCATGCTTGAATACAATCCCAAGGACACATAGAATGGATAAATGCAAGAATGCAAATAATACGGTTGGCTATATAACACAAGAAAGATCAACCAAGAGGCAATTATGCATGAATATGATAAGACAGACTCAGTTCAGTGTGTGCGCGTTCGTGTAGCGTTCGTAAACGCGTTCGAACGGTAAACAGAAGGTTCGCGTTCGTGTGGCATTTGATAACGCGTTCGAACGGAAATGAAACAGAATGCTCGCGTTCGTATGGCGTTTGATAACGCGTTCGAACGGAAATGAGACAGAATACTCACGTTCGTATGGCGTTTGATAACGCGTTCGAACAGAGATGAGACCTGAGGCATGATAAGGCAAAATGCATGCGCGTTCGAGTTGCGTTCGTAAAACTCGTTCGAATGGGAACATACCTGATGCATGAAATGAGACGCCAATACGACAAAAATAAAGGGGCGCGGCGAAGTACTGCCGTAAAGGCGGCATTTTTGGGGCTCTTGATCTCTCAAAGAGGGGACCTTTAGACCATATACTAAGCCCATGCGCGTCGCATCACATCATACATACAACATAAAGACAATCATATCAAACTAAATATGCCCGATTGAGTGTATCTTGTATTCAAACGGACACACATCAACCGGCGCGGCAAAGCTCGTGGTAAAGGGCTTTAAACCCCTCCCCATAAGGGATCTCACATCACACTTACTAAGCCCATGCGCTCGATTGAGTCCATGCATACAAAGAATTAAAAGCAATAATATTAAACGTAGTGTGCCCGATTGAATGTATCTCGCATTCAACCGAACACACATCAATCGGTGCGGAAAAGCATCGTGGTGAAGGATTTTAACCCTTCTGATTAGGGGACCTTTCATCGCACTTACTGAGCCCATGCACTCGATTATATCATACGCGAATAAGCGACATACAGAGTTTAAATAATAAGAAATAGATAAACCAAAGCGACACAAAACAAGAGAAGGTGCCGTTTACTCAAGTGGTACGTGGAGTTGTGTCCCAAGTACAGACCGTACTACCGTCCATTCGGATTCGGCTACGGAATTTACGTCTGGGTTTCCATCCTATATACCACAAGAGACAACACTCTTCCATTTCATTCAAGCCACAACATGCATCTATAAACGACTCTCATGTGAATACAATTCAATAATAAAAGAAACGAATATAAACTAATGAAAAAGTGCCCTCAGGTCTAACCTTTTAAGTCATCTCTCGGACTCGCGTTTCACAAAGATCGAAAGGGGTAAAGCTCCGCAACTCTTCCGGTTCACTGGTTCACTGCTCTCGATCGTTGTCTTACTGTTTTGGGTCGTCGTCCTTCGTCTTTGGCTGCTGTTTTGACTCCGATTTGCCGCCGCTACTACTGTTTTGCTGCTGTATTTTAGTTACTGTTTTTGGGATGTTTTGGCTACTGTTTTGGGTTGTTATTTTCGGTGGTGTTATGGTTGTAGGGGTTATTTAGGGGGTGAATCCGGTAACGCAGCGGAAGCGGTGAAAATCCGATTTTCAGATTTCAAAACTTTTTCCCGGATTAATTAATAAACATATTTATTTAATATTCCAATAATCAAATTATGAAAATAAAATTCAATAAAACAATTTTAAGTGAATTTACCGAATACCCTTGCTTTGGTTTTTGTCCGTTTTAGTCCGAAATTGATCCAATCAATTTGAATGATTCTAAATCATTTCTAAGATGAACTTATGATGTTCATAACATCAAAACACCAAAAGCACCAAAATCCCCAAATTATCTCATCAAGGCCGAGAGCTCACAAGGAAGCACAATTGTGCACTTTGTCATTTCATGTCTCAAAACACATCTAAATGTAATCCAATGAACATGAAACTTTATATGCATCATATACACACACAAATACACAACATATATGAAAACCCCCAAATTTGGAATTAGTTAAGAACCCTAATTTTTCAATTTCCTCAAATTAGACCAAATACATTAAATCAATTACTTCAATCATCATTCTTCCATCCAATCCAAGTCTCAACACAATTAAACAACTCAAGATCAAATCTAGGTCATTTAAGAGTGGGTCAATAACTCTAGATTAGCAACATGGTTTCAAAAACCTTAAAAGAAAGTTTACAACTACAATAGTCACAACCTTCCTTCACCATACATGCTCAACACTTCATTCAAACTTCCATCAACAAAAACACAAAGAAATAAAGAAAGAAATAATCTAAGAACATCACATGTTGAAGCCTTGAACCTAAGGAAACATATCCTCTCTAATAGTAAGTTGAAAAACTTACTAAATTCCAGCTATCTTTGATTTTTGTCTTTCTTTTCTCAAGCTTCCTTTGTCTTTCTTCAATGGAGTTTGTTTTAGTAAAGTGTATTTGGTTAAGAAATGAAAATGAAATGAAAAACAATATATACTTCCTTTATTTTAGCCTTGGCCGAGTTTGCCAAGCCAAATTCAAGAAAATAAAATTTCAATTTCATTTACAATTTCATTATATCAACTTGCACAAATATCTTATAAACTACTTTATTAGATATTTATTTTGGTCAACAAATGCAACTAATGTCATTTACTTTAAATATCCTAATGTAAGATATTTTAT
>SKCR01001015.1:0-28458 GCA_019454045.1 Zanthoxylum bungeanum
CAAGACTATGAAGTCTAAGGCCAACATCATTGAGTGTGTGAAGGGTAGCAAGAAAAGAAAGAACAGTTGAGCTGATTCTTCGAACAAGAAGTTCAAGGGGAAATGCTACAACTGTGGAAAGAGCGGTCATATGTCAAAGGACTGCAGAAACAAGAAGTCTCAGGACAAGGGCAATAAAAAGAAAAATGAGGCCCATGTCACTGAGAGTGAGCAGCTGACTGATGATATCTCAGAGATGGAACTATCAGCAATGGTAACCGAAGCCAACATAGTTGGGAATCCGAGGAAATGGTGGGTAGACACTGGGGCTACTCGTCATATATGTGCTGAAAGTAAGGTGTTTTCCATATACCAGAAGGTCGATGGCGGCGATCATCTAACAATAGGAAATTCGTCTACCTCTCAGGTGGTTGGACAAGACACAGTGGTTCTGAAGATGACATCAGGAAATGAGCTAACATTGAGAAATGTACTGCACGTTCCGGATATTCGGAAGAACTTGGTCTCGGGTTCTCTTCTTAGTAAGGCTGGTTTTAAGCTAGTATTTGTTTCTGATAAGTTTGTAATGACAAAGAATGATATGTATGTAGGAAAAGGTTACCTAACTGAGGGCCTTTTCAAACTAAATGTAATGATTGTTAATCGTGCGAATAATAAAGCTAGTACTTCTGCTTATATTATTGAGTCACAAAATGTATGGCATGGGAGTTTAGGACATGTTAATTATAATATCATGCGTAAATTAATTAACATGGACCTTATACCTAAAATTGCAATCGATAGCCAACATAAGTGTGAGGCATGCGTTGAAGCAAAATGCATCGAACATCATTTCATTCTGTTGAACGCAGTTCTGAACCTTTAGAACTTGTACACACTGACTTGTGTGACATTAACATTGTGCAAACAAGATGCGGTAAAAAATACTTTGTCACTTTTATCGATGACAGCACAAGATTCTGCTATGTGTACTTGCTGAGAAGCAAAGCAGAAGCTATTGAGAGCTTGTACACTATAAGAGCGAAGTTGAAAATCAACTTGGCAAGAAAATCAAAAGAATCAGGAGTGATAGAGGTGGTGAATACGTTTCACCATTCAGTGAATATTGTTCTGTGCACAGAATTATTCACGAAACCACTGCTCCTTATTCTCCTCAACAGAACGGAATTGCGGAGCGCAAAAACCGAACGTTGAAGGAAATGATGAACGCCATGTTGACAAGTTCGGGACTACCCTAGAACTTGTGGGGGGAAGCGTTACTTTCCGCAAACTACATTCTTAACAAGCTTCCTCACATAAGGTTGGACAAGACACCATATGAGTTATGGAAAAATTTCGTACCTTCATAAAAATACCTAAAAGTGTGGGGGTGTCTTACCAAAGTAATAGTTCCTAAACCGAAGAAGGTTAGAATAGGACCCAAAATTGTTGACTGTATATTCATTGGATATGCTCGCAACAGTAGTGCGTATCGATTCTTGGTACACAAGTCGGAGATTCCTGACATCAATCCGAACATGATAATTGAGTCAAGGAATGCGATATTTTTTGAAGAGACGTTTCCTTGTAAGGAAAGACAGCGCACAGAGTCTCTCAAAAGAACAGTCGATACTGTCAAGGACAGTGATCAAGTTGACCAAGAATCAGATCAACGTGTAAATGCTGAGATAATCGAGCCTAGACGTAGCAAAAGAGCTAGAACGTTTAAGTCGTTTGGTCCTGATTTTCTGACATACTTGTTAGAAAATGAGCCTCAAAGTTATAAAGAAGCTATGGCTTCTCCGGAGGTACCTCTTTGGAAAGAGGCTATTAACAGTAAGATTGATTCAATCCTACAGAACCATACTTGGGAGTTGGTTGATCTTCCACCAGGTTGTAAGCCGCTGGGCTACAAATGGATATTCAAAAGGAAGATGAAAACGAATGGATCAATAGATAAGTACAAGACAAGACTTGTCAAAAAGTTATAGACAAAATGAAGGCATTGATTACTTTGACACATATTCACCAGTGACTCGTATCACATCGATAAGAATGCTCATAGCCATAACAACTATATTTGGTCTTGAAATACATCAAATGGATGTAAAGACGACATTCTTGAATGGTGAACTGAATGAAGAAATTTACATGGAACAACCAGAAGGGTTTAATGTTCCTGGACAAGAACAGAAGGTGTGCAAACTTGTAAAATCCTTGTACGGATTAAAACAAGCACCTAAACAATGGCATGAGAAATTTGACAAAGAAATGTTGTCAAGTGGGTTCAAAACCAATGCGTGTGATAAGTGTGTGTACACCAAATCAACTCAAAAAGGATATGTCATTGTGTGTCTCTATGTAGACGATATGCTGATAATTTGTAGTAATCATGAAATGATTCAGTATACCAAAACCGTGTTATCCATCAGATTTGATATGAAAGATTTGGGAGTAGCTGATGTGATCCTAGGAATTAAGATTTCCAAGATATCAGACGGATATATATTATCTCAGACTCATTATATTGAGAAGATACTTGATAAATATATCAAAGGGGATCTAAATGTGGCTAGAACCCCAGTAGACCCAAATCTTCATCTATCAAAAAATACTGGCTCAAGCGTATCGCAATTAGAGTATTCGAGAATCATCGGAAGTCTGATGTATCTCACGAATTGCACACGACCTGATATCGCTCAAGCTGTGAACCGGCTTAGCAGATATACGAGCAATCCAGGACATAACCACTAGAAAGCCATAGTAAGAGTTTTGAGGTATCTGAGAGAAACTTCAAAATATGGGCTATATTACGAGAGATATCCTGTTGTACTAGAAGGATACAACGATGCTAACTGGATATCTGATACGGTGGATTCCAAATCTACGAGTGGATTTGTTTTCACACTTGGTAATGCAGCCGTGTCATGGAAATCCTCGGGGCAAACATGTATTGCCCGGTCTACTATAGAATCAGAGTTCATAGCATTAGACAAAACAATGGAAGAGACAGAATGGCTTAGAAACTTCCTGGAGGATATTCCTAGTTGGCCCAAAACGGTGTCAGTGATTAGCATACATTGTGATAGCCAATCGGCAATTGAGAGAGCCCAAAATACAATGTATAATGGTAAGTCTCGACACATACGTCAACTGCTCTCAAGTGGCATAATAACGATCGATTATGTCAAGTCGAAGGAAAACCTAGCGGATCCACTAACTAAAGGTTTACCTCGAGAGCAAGTTGAGAAGTCATCGAGGGGAATGAGCTTGAAGCCTATAATCTAAGAATTGTCACTGTGGAAACCCAACCTAGCTGACTGGAGATCCCAAGATCTAGGTTCAAAAGGGACAACAGAAACTTTGTGCAATTCAAAACAAGCACTGAAGAGTTTTGTACTCTTTCCCATTCCGATAATGACGCTGAGTGCTGTCTGTCATTGGTTAGGATAAGCTAAGGCTTTTAATGATTACTATATTAGGAGATGAGTCCTAATGGGGGTAAAGACATATTACCTCTTCATAGTAGATCACATATTTCAAGTAAGAAATGAGGCCGCTTCCATGGGAACCTTTAAAGGCGGGTTACCCTAAAGTGCTTGATGAATCCGGGACCATTGTTCAGGGCCGAAATGAACACAATCGTAGAACGGGAAATGGTCGATTAAAGCTGTGTGTTGGCAATTGTCTTGGTTTACGCCAACGACAGAACATTCAAGACTATGGGTCACTGGTTTGCCAAGTAAATCTGATTGTCACTCACTAGGAAAGGTTCAAAGCGAAAACTACCTATTTCGATGCAGCTTTAGTTCATGATAACTCTCTCAAGTGTCTCCATGAATATTTGAAGAATTGTGGGGGATTGTTGGAAATTCTTCTAAATATTGTTTAAGAGTATATTTGTCCTTGGTTGCTTTGGGTGCTTGTGAGGGGTACAACATTTTGAATGGTTGCACCTCACCCCAAGGGGTGCCCTATTGGCACCCTTCTATGCCTTATAAAATAGGCTTTAAATCCAAATACTGAGGACAGAGATTAAATACGTTTTTTTTTATAGAGACGTTGGTTTTGTTTTTGGTTTTTGAGAGAGAGTTCAACCATTTTTCAGTTTGTATACTTGTCAAGGTGTGCTCCTTGGACAAGAAGGAACCAAGTTATCCTGGGAGAACGTTGGCCAATTGCCAATAAGTTCTTAAGGACAGAGGATTATCTCGACTTGGATTCGTTTTCACAATTTTCAGGTTTTCTATAAATTTCAAGTTTTAAGACTTTTTAGGGTTTAGCATGTTTTGTAGATCTAGATTTCTGTTTCTGGTTTGAATTGTTGTGTAGCATGTTATTTGATGTTTAATGACACTAATTTTACAACACGCATTACTGGAGTATTTCTAGTATCCACCCTAAAAAAAGGGGTGTAATCGAGTTGATCATGCTTTATCCGGTTCGATAAATATTTATATGAGCTCGAGTTTAAATTGAGTATTACATGTGTTGTTTGAATTCGACTTATTAAGAAAATATTAGATTTGAGCTTGACTCGAATTCAATTACTAAACGATTTGTTCGATTCAGGTTAACTTGATTAATTAAAAATTGTAATATAATTAATCAAATTTTATATAATTTTTCTATGAATTCAAATGTTTGTGACACACAAGTATGATATCAAGTCAAGTTATATCAATACAATTTGAATTGAGTATATTTCAAATAGTATTCACAAGTCAAAAAAGAATCGAGTTGAGTTTTTGAGAGTCGGTCTCGTTTAATAATCGAGTTATTATTTTCGAATTCGAGTAGTAGATTTATTAAATGAATCGATATCAAAACAAGCCAAATACAAATTGTTAATAAACTGTTCGATGCGTTTATAGTCTACCTATAAGTTGTTTCTAGATAACAACATTATCTTTTATATTTTCTGAAAATAAAGACACAAATTTCTCTTTTATCATTTTGGTCCTTATACTTGATGAAAATGATTGTCATACAGTTATATCACTTTAAAACATGTTTAGAATTGTGGCAAGTTCTCAAATCATCACTTATTTGTCAATGTGGCTAAAAATATATTAGCGGGTTAATTTTATTTTTTGGTGACAAAATATATACAAATTTATACAAAATTATAAATTTAATCCAAAATTTAACATGATTATCCAACCTATAGTACGATCCCAGTAAATTATATTTGATTATCCCTTATTTGATAAATAATAATGTAATAGGTCTAAAAGAACAACTCAAATCAACTATATTTAATAAAATTAATTTTTTATTGTTGACAACTGTTTTTCATTTCAGGGGTAATTCGAGAAAATCACTCATCGAACAAACCTATCTCAATTGTGAATTTGTTTGGTTTTGTTAGGAGCCAAATGTAAACTTGACAAAAGATAAAAACAATAGATAAGACAAATAGTTTGACGTGGTTCAGGGAAATGGATCAAACCTACGTCCACATGTGTAAGGAAAATAAATTTTTTATTACGTGCTCGGGTTTGACGGACCTACACTAACTTTCGCTTACACTTCAGCTTTCTACTCTCTTTTACAAGTTATGTGAGAAAAAAATTAGTCAACCTCTTACAATAAGTTCTCCACTCCCTTTTATACTATGTCAAATTATACTATTACACAAACTTAAAACGTCAGCCACGTTGTTAAGCCATTATTGACTAGTCTCACTTCCCCAATTACCTATGGATAAGAGCTCACCCGCCTGAAACCTCTATCATCTGTCATATGAACTTCATCAACTTACCCATTTTTGGTAACTGGTACACGTTCTTCCAATGTGCCAACCTGTATTCCAACCACTCATATGCAGCTGCGTGTGTCAGTCAATATGCTCGCAGCTCTACTCCGTCCCATCAGCCGCTGGCCTATTTCTATCCCATCAATCATTGGTAAACTCAAACTTCTGTTTAAGGCTTACGTCGCTCATCTAAGAACATAATACTACAACCTCGACTCGAATCCTCAGGTCGGGCGATTGAGATGATCGACTGTAAATTGAAATGATCGACCTATCCCACCAGGTCGAGTTGGTGCCGAAACATTCACTTCCCTCATTTTTCCTAAACGTCTTTCAATCTCGGGTCGGACATCCAGTGCAAATTAATTATGATCTTCTCATTGGGCCGTATGCCTATGTCTCTTGGGCCTATGAACTTTTGTGAGAAGTGGAAATCCCCTCTATATCATTCTTCATACTTCGATTCTTCTCGGGATTAGGAAATCACCATTAACAATTATTTCAAACATAGTTAGGTAATATATTCTCAAAATAATAACTTATTTGAGAATTTATCACAAACTAAGGGTATGTAATCAAATATTGTTTTCTAAAAGTCGTGCCTCAAAATTTGATGGCATTTTAATATAAAGGAAATTTGGTAATTCAATATTTGTAAATTTGATACCATTAATAAACTATTTCTTTATTTGAAAAAAATAATAATAAATGTACCAACACGAGATAATGTGTTTGATAAATAATATAAATTAATTTATAGATTATGAAATAAATAATAAAATATAAATTAATTTCAAAAACTATTATCATATTATCAAATTATGATTTTTTAAACACTAGAATGTCTAGATTGAAATTGAGCGACTGTCAGTCTCTGAGTTAGTGAGTTTACCCAACTTTAAAATAGGATTATCTCAAATGCTCAATATTTAATTACGAAATAAAGATAATAATTACAGTTAATATTCTAATGAAGATCTCAATTATAGGGATTCTTAAAGCCAACGGTTCGATAATTTAAGGCAAAAAAAAAAAAAAAAAAAAAAAACAATCATCATATGGTAAACGAACGAATCTGAGCTCAATCTCTTCAAAGCTCAAAACTTTGATTAGATTGGTCTTGTGGGTCTGTAATAAAAAATGGAATGGAGGTGATTTGGGGAGATTCAATCTAGGGTTTCTCTTTTTTCTTTCCTGGGTTCTTAGTCTGGGGTTAAAGGAGGGCCCTTTGTTTAGAGAAATAGAGGAAGGAAAAAGAGAATGAAGGAGTTGGTAGGGAGTCCGGGGACAGTGAGTGGGCTGCTACTGAGGATAGGTCAATGCGGATTTGCTGCTGCTTCTATTGGAGTCATGGCTTCTGCTGCCGACTTCTCTAGCTACACTGCTTTCTGGTATTTTCATTTTCTTTTGGTCTTTGAAATTTTGTATGTATATATATATATATATATTTTTGGGAAACTTTCGAAATCAACCACCTGCGGAGCAAGTAAAACCCCTACATGCGCTTACAAGAAACGAACCCCGAATTCGAACCCACGGGCTGAAGGTAAAAACCCTACACCACAAAGCGGGGACTTTCACCAATTAAACTATTTTCTATTCCCAGTTGGACTTTTTATGTAGAAGAGATGGAATTTTAGCATGAAAAGTCATGTGATCATAAAGGATTATTTGGGATGAAATGTTAATCAGTCACTATATGTATCAATTCACTATGCTAACTATGGGTGAAAAGGATTGTTTTGTGTAGCCAGCCTAATCGTGTTTGGCTCGTTAAGCTCAAAGTTGTGGTTTTATTGACTTAGCTAAGTGTTTCTTAGAGATTGGAGTGGGGACTCAAATATATGAAAATTGGATGGCTGAAACTGTGAGTTGCGAAACATGTCTGCAGACATCTGTTTGGTGGAATGCAAGAAATGCATTATGATCAAAACAAATGAAAGATATGTTATTTCGGGCACTGGCATGTGGCACTGACTTATTATCACCTACTGCAAAAGTCAGAGAAATGTTTAGTGTTTTTATGACAGTTTATCATGTGTCTTTGTGATGATACTTTATGCTTCTTTCAAGGTCATATTGTCATATGGGAACCAGCTCAAATGGCTGTCTATTTCTCATAAGTAAGACCACTGCTTGGGATTTTGGGTTCTTGGATTAGAACGGGTTTCATTGCTTTCACAAACTGAGTTTAGCTGTTAATTTATTTTTCAAGTGGGAAGTATTCTTTGCCCCTGCTATGATGCATCATCTATTCTTTTAATAAAGCGCATTTTGGCTCTTGATAAATAGATGAATGCCCTTTCAGACTGCCAACTTGACATAGAGCAGACTACTTTCATTATACATGCTTTTGATGATGATTTGTATCCTTTGGTCCAGCTATTTGATTGCATCAATGGGGCTTCAAATGTTGTGGAGCTTTGGACTAGCATGTCTTGATGTTTATGCTTTAAGGAGAAAGCGAGACCTTCAAAATCCAGTCCTAGTCAGCCTGTTTGTTGTAGGTGATTGGGTATGTAACTTGTCTCTGAGACTCTTTTCTGACTTCTTTTATTTGTAAATGTAAAGAGTTTTCATATAAATCGGATTCTTGCATATTAATACATGATTGCATATTTGCAGCAGCTATCATTTTTGAAATATCTCCTTGACAACGTATTGTCTTTTGTATCTAGTTGTATTCACATTGTTCCTGATTGTGGCAAGTAATTTCCCTGTTATATCCTCCTTGTGTTTGGTATGACAAAGTTCTGGTATCTAAACAGGGAGGGGGAAGAGGGAGCTCAGGAAAACATTAAAAGAGGAGAAAAGTTATAAAAAAAACACAGTGGAATATGTGCTGCTCAATTGACTCAGTCTAATCTGAATCTAAGAATAGTAGATTGACTCATTTGCACAAAAGCTCTCGCTAATGTTCACATTCTTCAATATATCAAATGTTGAGTCGTATTTGTAGTTTGTAGATATTTCGATCGTTGGGACTCATTCCCCCCTTAATCATCTTGAAATCTGGTTTTTTGTATATGTAGTTTGATTCATTGGAATTCCTTCTTTTCTTTTTTCCTGTGTTTTAATTTAAATATGATAGCTCAAGGCTGAAGAAAACATTTGAATTATTCTAAACACCTAGATAGTCTCTCCTTTGGTAAAACCAGTATCAGATTAGTCTTTTCTTGCATAATAGTACCTCTTTCTTGCATTATAGTACCTCGTTTCTTGCATAATAGTACCTACTATGTTGTGCTATACTTCCATTGAAACAACCGACACGATTGGAGAGAGAATTGATGCATCATAACAATGTATCTATTCTGCCACGTTTCTGCTTTGTAGATTTGACATTGGATAATAATTGGTATAACAAATTTAATAATTTATAGTTCAAAATGTGCAGGTGACGGCTATGTTATCACTTGCGGCTGCATGCTCATCAGCCGGGGTTGTAGTTCTATATGCAAAAGACTTGAATTTTTGCAGGCCTCATAATCATCTTGCATGCCATTGGTTCGAGATTTCAGTAATTTTAGCCTTCATCACCTGGCTTCTGATTGCCATATCATCTCATGTGATGTTTTGGATCTTAGCCTCAGTTTAGACAACTCAGAGCTCTTGCTGGCCCACAATCAACACACAGAAAATCATCGTCTCTTTTGTTTGACATGTAAATGCTTCATTTACTTTTCTCCTTAATGTGCTGTAACATTTTGGGCAATTTTTAGATATTTCGCTGCTGAACTTGCAACAAGTTGTCAACATTACTTCTCGCTGCCATGGGTTCAACTCCAGCTGTGTTATTGACATCTGGTTATTTGACTTTCAAGCTAGCCACAAGGATGACTTCTTGTATGTGATTTTTGAAAAATACCTGGGTGACATAGGATAAAACGGAGAAAAAAAATACAATTAAAACGATATTGTTTTAGTTGTATTTTTTGGTTTTATTTTCAATAAAATAAAAACGTCGTTTTGGTTGTATTTTTATCTATTGTTTATCTCCGTAAGTTTTCCATAATATTATACTACATGTGTTTTAATAGTATTATATGATTAAAATTTAGTATTATTTAAATTTTTATCTGATAATTATCGATCATAATTTAAAAAAAAAAAAAAACCAAAAAGACAAAACAAAACACCTCAAGTACAAAACTCAAGATATTGCATTATCGAGTTCAGTTCATAAAACTAAAGAATAAGTTTTATACGAGAATATTGGCAAGGACTCAACCAGCATTGATTCAAAATCAGCAGGTAAATGATCAGACAGCTGTTGTTGAAAATTCCAATGGTGGAGTTCCATACAACTGGGTGGCATACTATTAATCAATCTCTCAAATTCTGAATGAATAAAAAATTATGTATAAGCAAATTCTGGGAGAAAGTTCAACGATTAAAAGTATTAACATATCGAACACTCACAAGTACCACCAGTATTTCATATTTACCATCACATGATGATCTCCGGGTTCACAATGCTAGACTTTATCTCCTTGTGTGGCAGGACAACCGCCCCATTGCTATAAACTTCATCAGCCACATGAACATCTTCGCCCAAGATCGTCATATTTTCCACTCGAGCCCACCTTCCAACGGTAGAATGCCACCCAATGATGCTACTGGAGATGCAAGCATGTTTCTTGATTCGAACTCCACGCATTACAGTGCAGCGTGAGAGCCTAACCCCAGGTTCAATTACACAACCAGGACCAATGGCTACATCTGGTCCAATAAGACATCCATCTCCAATCTCAGCGTTCTCATCCACCAAAACATTTCCTATAATGTTAGATCCCATAGCCAATTTTGATGATGAACGTTTCTGCAAGAAATCCAGATACAATCTCAATCCAGTTATATAATCCTTTGGTTGTCCAATGTCCATCCAGAACCCAGGTAGCACCATAGCATATAACTTATTCTCTGCAGCAATCTTTGGGAAGACCTCTTTCTCAATTGATGTAGGCTTCAATTCAATCCGGTCAAGAACGGATGGGTTCAACAAGTAAATTCCAGCATTAATTTTGTTACCTACAAATATTTTCGGTTTCTCTACGAAATTTTCAACTTTCCCAGTAGTTTCTTCCATAACCACCACGCCATATTTTGAGGGCTCATCCACCTTTAAACATAAACAACATATCTTTTAGTACAATGGAAAAATGGTTAGTTTGAGACAAAGATAAAAGGGTGAGATTTCGCTTACCTTGGTAACCATAATGGAAGCCTCCCCGCCATGGCCTCTGTGAAATTCAATCATTTGTTTTAATGGGTACTCACTTATAACATCACTGTTGAGGACAAAAAAAGGCTCACCAGAATCATCAATCAATTTGTTCCTAGCTAAAGCAAGAGGACCTGCGGTTCCAAGTGGTTCAGTCTCCTGTGAGCAGGTTATCTTAATTTCAAGTTTCTCCTCAAATTGTTTCAAGAAATTCAACATGACCTGCAAAATAAAGAAAGAGTGATAAAATACAATCACAACAATCGTTCATTGATATTAACAACAATTCCTTCTAATGTTACCTCCGGTTGATAATTGATGGCCAACACCACTTCAGTCACTCCAACTGCTTTGAGAGCTTCAATCTAGTCGAAACAAAACACATAAATATGATTCTTATGTTAATATTTCGAACATCATGATTGAATTGGTCTGAATAGTAATAAACATCCTTTTCATCTCAATAACTTTATGAAGGTTACAGAATAAAAGTTCACATTTCCAAACAGAAAGATCACACTTCAAGTAACTATAGACTTATTTTAACAATTACAATACATTAAGGAGCATCAGCTGAAATTTTACGAAGCTCACCTGGTGCAGTATCATGGGTTTGTTAGCAAAATCAACAAGCGGTTTTGGGACACTGAGGGTCAAAGGCCTCAATCGTGTTCCAAATCCTCCAACAAGAATAAGTGCCTTCATTTTGACACCCTTAAATTGATCTTTTTCCTCTTTTTATTTCTTGTGTTCCTGTATTGTAAATTATAACAGCAGAATCTTTTTCAATTGAACAATAATCCAACTTTGGCGACAATACCAAAAAAGAGCAAATCTGAATAAAACTTATAAATATTTTGGATAAATATCAAAATTACTTTAAATGGGTTCTGGGTAGTGAAGTTTTTAATGAACTTTTGTTTGAGAAATTAAAAAAAATAATAAGTAAATCAAGCCCTGAAGACAAAATAAAAGAACCCCATCACAGTAATTGATCTGGAAACTACAAAATGCATAAACTTGAACAGAAACAGTTAAAGAATTGACGTAGAAAGTAAGAAGTAAGCAGTTAAATCGAGAGATTTATGTACCTAAGGACTCGCAGACAGTGGGTTAGGGCTCGATCAGTTCAGTTCAGCTTCAGAGGACGATAACGTGTTAAAACTGTTAAACAAAAAGTAATCCAATATAGAGTAAATTTTTAGTGCAACACTGCTATGGATGATGTCTTACTACCAACCAATTAAAAATAACATGTTTAATTTTCTTCATATTTTTTAGTTGTTTTTTGACTTTTTAACACGCGTGTCAAATGATGATTGACTTGTTGACCACTGTCGCATCAAAGATTTTCTCAAAATTGGGGTTTGTTTTTTTCTTAAAAACAGGATAATTGCGACTTTTAATTGCTACATTTTAAATTCGAATTAAATGATTTAACGACATATTTATAATATTTTCAAAAAAAAATTAAATATAGAGAAATAAATTTTAAAGATAGTTACTATTTTTTAAATTTTAACAATAAAAATAAAAATATTTTTTTATTATTTTTTAAGGGGAATTTGTCTTCACATAACTAACTTAAAATGTGCAATTTTTTTTTTTTTTTTTTATTTTTATAATAGTTTGAAAATTAACCGCCAAACCATACATCTGAATTTATGATATCATGAATCCTACACCACCAAACCACACACATTAATTATATATATTTTTAAATATATTTATTATATAAAAAATAATTTGTTTGGAGAGATATGTCATCTCAACACAAACACACAATTTTCTAAAGGGCTAATTAATTGACAGGGAGTGGCTATAGTACTGGTTAGAATAAAATTAATTATTTAATACATTAAAAAGTTAAAAATTGTTATTTGAATATGCAATAGCCTAAAATTTGTTCATTAAATATGAAAATATAGCATTAATATGAGATTTACAAAACTATTACTCACAAGAAAGTATATACATAATATTAGGGGTGAGCAACGGTTCCGGGTCTACCCGGAACCGGAACCGGTTGTAATCGGGTAGGTTCCGGTTCCATAAATGAAGGAACCGATTTTATCCGGATAGGTTACGGTTCCAAAATGATCGGAACCGGAACCGGACCATGGAACCGGAACCGGAATCAGTTTTTTTTTTTTGCACACCATAGGATACCTGTTGTGTTCACTTCGGCATTAGAAGGAAGGGACATGATAGCTGTTATGAGCCAGGTTCTTGATACTTATGAAAAGTTGTGTTTAAGGCTGCCTACAGCTTGTCTTAACAGTTGGTTGTGTAAGGTGGAAACACAAAGGTCAGTAGCAGAAAGAAAATGCGGTGGTAGTGGTAGCAGTAGGCAATATACGAGAGCAAAGGTAGTAGAGAGAATTGTTCCTCCTGTATAAGAAAAGAAAAGAAAAGAAAACAACTCAACTCAACTAATAATAACTCATATGCTTTTGCTGTCCATGAGTGGGAAGGTTAACAAATATAATATTATAAGAAAAGCCGAGGCATTCCACCACCAAAGCAAGCAAATATTAGATTAGATTAGTTATCTTGAATTATATATATATATATAATATATTATATATATATATATATATATATATATATATATATATATATATGTTTCTGTGTTGGTTTTTGTCAGTAAATGGTCTAATGACAAACAATTAAAACAAACACACCTCAGTCTTCGATGGTGTGCAATAAGAGGTGGGAGAGTACGTACTAATTCTAATATCATGATAGGGTAATTCGGAACCGGACCGGAACCGGACCGGAACCGGATTGGAACCGAATAATAGGGTACCCTGTTTAATTGGGTAGGTTCGGTTCCACTTAGTGCGGAACCGAATTTTTCCGGGTAGGTTCCGGTTCCATGCGGAACCGGAACCGAAACCGGTTTTGCTCACCCCTACATAATATTAACTTGAAATATGAGCTTAAACATGAAATATGAGCTTAAACATGAAAACTATTACTCACTATTACTCACAAGAAAGTATATACATAATATTAATAAAAGATATATTTGATACCTAATCTCTATAATTAATATTTTTATTATTAAATTATAAAATTTAAATAATAAATTATTAAAATAAAAAACATATTACAATATAAACATATAATATATCATATTAAAATAAAAACATAAATAATAGGCGCCCCATAAAACCTAGCAAAATTTTTGGATTTTTGGGTATATTATTATGCATACTCGGACTATTAACTATTACACATTGAATTAAAAATATTATTTGAGAACTGAAAGACAAACGAATGAGACATAAATATTACGTGTAAGTAAATCAATTGTCTCATTTAAATTATAAAATCGATAAGATTCAAAATATTTATAAAATTATACCTAAAATATATGTTAAACCCGTACAAAGTGCGGGTCCTGTGTTAGTTAGATGAAAAGAAAAACAAAATCAATATTGGGGACTTAAATGACAATAACTTTGAGATAATAGGTTCTATTGACTTTTCTCAAACAATAAGGACTACAGTGCAAGTTTAGATTTCTTATCTCTCTGTACTATATATATTCTACCCTTCTTCGCAACCCTAACACAAAAACAAAGATCAGATCCCTAAGCTTTCCGCCGCAACGCTCATAAATGAATTTTCTTTTCTTCATGGACTGTCATATATTTTCTTGAAACTTAATTCCAATGCTTTTCAAAATCTCAAATCTTTCATTTTCGTTTGCTTCAACAAGATGTAGTTACTTTTCTTCATACACTTTCTCTCGAAAACTGCTTACTTCATCTTCAAAAAAAAAAAAAAAAAAAAAACCTCACTTCGAACACCTATCAAAGTGATTCGCTGCTGGCAGTCGAAGACCGAACCACACTTGAAAAATTTATCAATAACAAATGCAAATCAGGTAATTATATTAATTACCACCAAACGCTTTACTCTTTATTACATTGTTTTTCTCTTTTTTGCCAGAATTTATTGGGTTAAATATTTTGATTGTGATGATATTGTTATTGAAATTTTTGATGTTGTTTGATGAGATGCAATTTAATGAGACTACCGAATTCTTAAACATATACTAGCTTAACTGATGGGCTATGTATTAATGTTTACATTAGGGAGGCAGTGGAATTATTTTGTGCCATTATGAATTGAAAGTGGGCGCGTCTAAGGTACCCAGGGGTATGACATACCCCTGGGTCCCTCACCGTTGGATCACTCGGTCATTAAAAAAAAAACAAAAACCGGGTATACGGGTAACAAATATACATTGTATATACAACTCTTGATCTCTCTCTCTCTCTCACAAATCCCTCATCACTCTCACGGTCTCTATCTCTCTCTCTCACCGAAATTGCTCATCACTCTCACAGCAAACCAAATTTGTGCCCTAGAAAATTGCCGTGTGCCCTAGAAAATTGCCGTACGCCGACGACGTTTAACCGGATCTGCTTCTCCGACGTTTGTGTCATCACTTTCACTCTCACGATCACGATCTCTTGCTCTCACAGAACAAGCCAAATTTGTGCCCTAAAATCGCAAACTATCCAACGCCGACGCCGTTTTGCTTCTCCGTCGCTGGTCAACTCCGTCGCTGGTCAACTCTGTTGCACGTTGTTGGATTTTTGTGGTCGGTAAATCTTGATTACACTGCATCCTTTATGATTTTAGTGATTTTTGGTTTGTTCTACTGTTGCGAATCTTGCATGCAAGTTTTGTATTATCATCAAATTTGAAACTTGATGGCCTCTGATTTTGTTACCTGCAGTTTTAAATAATCACCTGTGAAAGAATATATAAAAAAGTTTCATCCTTTTAGCTTGATGAATTTTCTGTTTTGCTGGGGATTTGAACATATATATTTGGAAGCTCATAAATTGTTCATTATTGCAAGGACCGTACATTTAAAAAGAAACTGGATGTTTGTTAATGAATTTGTGTTGAATTTATGAAAATATGTAAGTGTATGGATAATGTTCTTCTGGTTTGTTCAAAAGCTTGTTGAAATTCATCAATTTAAGATTTTTTCCTCAGCTTTGTGTCTTATTGTATTTGTGACCCAATGGGTTGTGTTGAATTTTTGAAAATATGTCAAGTGTATGGTTAATGTTCCTCTGGTTTGTTCAAAAGCTTGTTGAAGTTCATCAATTTAAGAATTTTCTCTCGGCTTTGTGTTTTATTCTATTTGTGACATAATGTGTTGTTGAATTTTTCAAAATATGTAAAGTGTATGGTTAATGTTCTTCTGGTTTGTTTAAAAGCTTGTTGAAGTTCATCAATTTAAGATTTTTCTCTTAGTTTTGTGTCTTATTCTATTTGTGACCCCATGTTATTTTTGTTTTAAGCATGATTGCAGAAGTTTAGGTTGATAAATTTGTTGGAGAGATAAGTTTTGAAATTTTTGGTATTAGGATGGAGTTATTTAGTGTTCAAAAGCATGGTTGCTAATCATCTTATATCATAACTTAATGGATAAGAAGTTTGGGTTTGATTGAAAAAAAATTTGGATCACAGTAAAGGGATCCAACAGTGAGTAAAAAAAAAAGGAGAAAAACGGTGAAGCCGGTTACCTACCTTAAATATAAAAGGCCAGCTCTCTCTCTCTCTCTCAATTCATCTCTCTCACAGCAAGCAAAATTTTCCCCTAATTTTTGCCCTAAAATTTTCCCCAAATTGCGACTCCCAGGTTGTGCTTCATCATCCCTGATTAATTCCGTTGAAACCAGAACATGCAGTATACTAGTATTGTCAGATCTATGTTAATATCTGAAATCAAGTTTTGGCTACCATTAATGTTGTTGCCTTTAATAGTGAGTTCTATATGCTGATGTCTGTAGGTGATGATTTTGATATACATAGAATACATCATTATGTTGAAAGTTGAAATCATTAGTTTTGAGTTAGATTTTGTACTTATCTGTCTTTTTGGTGACTTTCTTCAATCTTCATCTAATTCAACTCATTACATTGTAATAGTTTTTTTGATAGTTTTATAAGCAGTTTGCTTTTGCATTGTGGGTTAAACAATGAATTATTGTAAGCTGTTAAGTTTGTTATGTTTAATGTTTTGACGTAATTTTTTTAAATGTAGTGGATGTTGATAGTTTTTATTGGGTACAAATGCAATATTTGTTGGCATCTTACGTGTTGTGAAGCTTCGCATTTAACGTGGTTATGAAGCTTTTTTCCAACTTTAAATTAACTTACTTATCATTGTTGATGTATTTGTAGTCCATCGTCTCTGTCCTAAATATAGAGGAATATCAAGATGTAGTGTCACTCGATTCTCGAAAATGGTTTCCACATTACCTGTTGAACAAGAAGCTGTAAGAGAGCTTGGATTTGGAAGCCTCTTGGGTCTCAAATGTGGGAGATTGCGACAAGAGTTATGTAGATGGTTGGTTAAACAATGTGACGCAGAGAGAGGGATAATAACACTTAATGGAACTGAATATAGTCTCAGTGTTGATACTTTTGCTGCAGTTATGGGTATTGAAGATGGGGTTCCAAGTTTGAGACTTATAGAGAAGACAATGACATAACTGAGTTAAGAGCCCAGTATTGTACTACTAAGAAAGGCATCCCAATAGCAATTGTGATTGAGAGACTAAGCACTATTACCACTGCTGATGATGATTTTGTATCATTTTTTATTTGTTTGCTATCAGTACTATCCTATGTCCTACTCCTGCCTCGTACATCAACCCATATTACCTGCATGTATTGAAAGATGTCAACTCCGATAAATTTAAAAATTGGGCTACCTGGTGTTTTTAGTTTTTATGGAATGAATTGAAGAAGGTCAATGAAAACAAAACTTCTTCAATTAGAGGATGTGTTTATTTTAATGGTATGCAATTAATAACATTTGATCTCTTTAATTTCGTCATGTTGGTGCTACCAACATGCAGTCCATGTTTATCATTATGACATTTATTTGTTTACGTAGATTTTCTACATGTCGTCTTCTACTTACCAGCTATCTTCACCGAGGAATGGTTGGCCTATCATGCAATGGACTGCCACGAAATAAAAAAAATTTGTTCAATGGGAGAAACAATTTGGTGGTTTCGGGAGCAATGCGGTATTATTCGTTAATAATTTCCTTTTATGGTATGCTGCAAGTTATCATTAAAAAATTAATTATTTTTAAATTTTAATTAGATTCCTATGAGGAATGAGAGTGGCCACCAAGACAGTTTTGTGCGTGCGAAGGAATTCGATCCAGTTATGACAAGCCTACAAAAAATTGAGGAAACTATAGGAGAACATGCTAAAAAAGCCTCGCAAGGCATGAAATTGATGGAAAATAAAATGGACGAATTGACAACAAAGATTGATAAATTAGAATCATATTTGTTAGATCTAAATTCACATGTTTGTGGACAACAAGCGAGTTCGGCTCATGAACCGACGTTGGTCCCTATCTTTGAAGCTGCACAACCAGTCGATGCTAAGGAAGTCAATACCCATGATAAAAAACCAACTAACAGTAGTTCGTCTTCTCTTGACGACTCATTCAAGTTGAATCAGAAGATTGCAGCAACATTTAATGAATCAATGGCCAACCCTAAACCATTCTCCACCATTCTAAAGGATGAGGTATGGATACAAGCAATTATATGTTTTCTTTTACTTTCATTGTTATTATTTGAATATAATTGACTTATTTTTTTTTCACCTAGTCCTCGATGGATATAGTTGGACAGAAGGCAGAGGCTCAAGATTCTGACATGTCTTTAATTCATAATCGGCCACTGAGAAACAAAAAGCCAGGGCCTTATCAGCTATCCCCATATGATCTTGTTTCAATCGGCGTAATGTCAAAATTTAAAGTTGGTCCTTTTTGGTCAATAAGGCAGTCAATACTGATCATTTGAAGATAATTCAATATTGTTTTAATAAATTAGTTGAGAAAAGGTACCAAATCATTTACAACCATAGACTAAATTATTTTCAATATATGTATATTGGATTTAAAAAAAATTAAATCTTTTTCGGGTTGCTTGTAGTGACATTATTGTCCGAACAAGTCATGAACATATCACTCGGGGTAGCTTGTTGTCGCTTTTCCCTGGTGAACCAGTTCAAGGCGCGATTGTGTTTATTGATTTTTATGATTTTTATGTATAAGTTTGTAATAATAATTGATCTATTGCTCAGGTCATTTGCATGAAGGCTGAGTACCTCACCATAGAGGAGTCTTTCAAAAGAACTACGAAACCAATCAATTGATTTTTACCGACAACCTTTGCTGTTAGTATTTTCGTTCTACCATTAAACTTGCTTATTTTCATTACATTACTTTATTTTTATCCATTCCAAGTCATAATATTTTTGTTTGGAATCCATAAATGAATATGTAGCAAATGGTACTAGAACGAAATGCACAATATGATTCGTTTCGTAGAGCTTCCCAATTGAAATATCATTACATGTGTGATCTGCAAAGATGCCAACAGTCCAGAATATATATATGTTTCCTTTATATTTTTTACGTTAGTATTTCTTAATTGCATCCTTATATCATTTTACTTTTCAATAGATATTTGTGCCCATCCACGACAGAGATTTCCATTGGTACATGTTATTTATTAAGGTTGAAGAAAAAGTTTGTGAGATTTTGGGATTCTTTGCGGAGTGGTCGTCGAGCGCGTAAACGACAAAACCAAGTGAATAATATTGTAATTCCATCTCACTTTTCTTTTGTTTATTATTTATTTCATTTGATTGTATATTTATTATGCGGAATTTTTTGGTTATAACCAATTTCTTTTCTCATTTAGTTGCAAGCGCTAGATGTTATCCACCGCAGTTATATATTGAATACATTCACAGAACCTTGGAGTTTCTTGACTTTCCAAGTGTGCAGTGGTATAGGAGTTCCAACCCAACCCAACGGGTATGATTGTGAGATTTATGTTATTAAATTTATGGACACTCCGGGAGTCGCCATCGGCACAACTTATCTGGTATGTGATGGGACGATTACGTTCAACTAACTTTTCATATTCAAGTGCTTCGTAGAACATAACAGTTCTATATATTCAAATATTTACTGACTTGATTGTTTTGGATGGATTAACTACATTGAGTTGAGGTTCTTGGGTGTTATATATACTTACAAGTTTACATCATATATTTCCTGCTACTGCTTATGCTTAGTTAGGGTTGATTTGTATGATGGGACTATTATCTTCAACTTTCTTTTCATATTCAACATTTAGCTTTTAGCATTTGATTTTCTAAATGTATCATCAACATTTGATTTTCTTTTGGTGCATAATTATTTCTATGTGAAGACACATATTAAGTTGTTGCGGGAATGATTCTGAATGTACTGTAATGCCACTATTGTATTTACCATAATGATGAGTAGAAACATGACATGAAGAAAATTACTGTGTTTTTGTTGTACATGATAACATGACAAGATCTACAGATACTGAACATTGATTAGTGATCTAATTTACTGACTTGATTGTTTTGGATGGTATAAATATATTGAGTTGAGGTTGTTGGGTAGTACATATACTGACTAGTTTCTTCCACTTATTTTATATCATTTGGACCAGCATGACTCCCAGGAAGCAAGAGTGACGATATCATTGCAACTTATTGACTCTCCATTGAATGACAAACGTGATGAGGTCTTAAAGTTAACAATGAGAGAATATAACACAACTGCAGCTGAATTCACTGCAAACATCAAGAGTGAAACCTCCAAAATTGTCAGTTAGAATGGAAAAGAACAGTAAAAAGAAAGGTCATTTACGGAGAAAGGCTTGACATTTGTGTTACTGAAACTGTATCTGATACTTTTGAATGCATATATTGAAAATAGTGAATTATGTAGTGAATGCATTTTGTACAATGAAAAACTGTGAAATGTATCTGAAAATGCATCACTGGATGAGGACTTCCAACTTTGTTGGCTGCAAGGTGATTGTCACCACCTGCACTATTTGATGCAAAGCTGGATCGATCCCCTTGTTATTCTATTTAGGTGATCAGTGTATTAATGAAGAATATAACAATTCTATGAATTAGGGTATTGTTTTTGGTCATCAGTTTTGACTTTTTTTTTAAAGCATCTATAATATGAGTGATGAAGCATCATAAATATCTTGCTTCAGAATCTTGACGTGATGGTTTTGTGTATATGTCTAGACTAAATTAGCCAATGATTGCATTACAAGCTAATCTTCAGAAGGAATTTCATATTGAATTTGGTTCACTTCATCAATCCACTGATTACAACATCCAAAATGTCATCCAAAATAAACATTTACAGTTATTAAACAAGTCAATAAACAAATAAAACCATACAAAAAATGAACATAAACTACGGATACATAAAAACATATCCAAAATAATGATACATTTTGATTTCAATGATTTTTTTGTTTGAGGTCTAAGCCTGCCATTACAACATCCATTATGCTTACTACGTACTGATTACAACATCCAAAATGTCATCCAAATATTGAAAAATATACTATATGGAGTAAGGCCACCATGTGCAGTTTTCGTAACAGGATTGTGAAGATGTTCGAAAAATATTGCTTTCACTACCGAAACCTGTAAATGTTTCCATGTTCATTCAGTTCGGTAATCATAAATTCTCAAAATCATTAACATATTAATACCTACAAATGCTTCTGAGGTCGATGGCGTTGGATACGTAGATGACGTTAGACCATCACTTGCAAAACCTACAAATATTTACCTACCAATTAATCTTTGAAGGAACCGATTTTTTAACAAACAAAAAAATACACATTAAATATAAGCGAATCTAGTAAATTATTCCCCCATTTAAATTTTCTAAATTCTTAATACCTGTTGAACATTCTGGTGTCGATGGCATCCAATATGTTTGTGAAGATACACTAGTCCCACTCATACTACTTCCACCTTCATCATTGTCGGTATCTGTTTTTGTAGAACAATTCATTTTGTTGTGCCCCTGTTTGCTGACATTGGCTATATTTTCTATTTTTCACTACGTCATTCTTTGACCTTTTAACACATCATTTTGTATTAATTATACCGGTTTTTGACTTGTATGCCCATATCACAACCCATAACATTACCAAATATTCCATCTTCTTCAATCGCAATAACTTCATGAAATTTGATTGTCAGCCGTTGAATCTCAGATAAAGCTTCTGTGTAAGTATGCTCATTTTTGATGTTATAAAACACAAATTATTACATGCTACTGCCAATGAACCAAATTTGGCAACCTCCAGTGAGGAGGTGCAATATCCACAATATAATTGGCAGACTTCTTTGTGGATTTGGTCCACCGCTCTATAATCATCGTAGGCGGTATACGAACCATTTGCTCCAATTTCATAACATGAAAAATATGAGAACATGGAATACCTGAAGACTCTAGCATCATACATGAACATGCCATGTGCACTCTTTCAACATAAAAAACAACTGTTCATCTAAGGCCTGGGTGCTGAAACTTAGTAATTGTATAGATATTCGAACCAATGGACTTGTCACAATTTATCATAATTAACGATGCCTCACAAGCTATCTCTTCCCGAACCCATTGAAATACATTCTTTGTATAAACCTCAGAAGAATGTTTTTCGATGCTATGTAGATGTGTCGTTAAAACTGGACTACTATGGGTCGAATCAAACTCGTCTTTTGTTTCTTTATGCCGTATGCAGTACAATGCACGATATATTTGTCGAATAAAATCATACAATTTCAACTTCACCTGAAGGAAACGAGACAAGTATGAATTTAAACTCTCACACCTTTGCTTCGATCGCATTCCACCAAAAAAAAAAATACCTTTCAGATAAGCCTCAGGCCATTTTCCATGTTTCTGGTACATCTTTTGAACCCATGCATTTTTCTCTAACCCCAACTCAGAAACTAAATCAACCCATTGTCTTTCAAATTCATCTATGGATAACGGCTTCAACATGAATGAGCTAAATTTTTTGGTGAATTCTTCTTTCTTGATATTTGCTTGAGCATTTCTCTGAAGATGCCAACAGCACAAACGATGTGAATAGCCTCTCATAACTGTTTTAATTGCCTTGTCACCATCAGTTATGACTGACTTAGGTTGTTTATTATGCATTGCAGTCAGAAATGTCTGAAGCAGCCAAATATATGAGTCAACTGTTTCATCACTGAGTAACGCAAAACCGGAAATAGTTGTTCTTCGATGGTGATTAACCCCAACGAACACTACATTTTTCTTGTATGTCACATCAAATGCCAAAACATCACCAAAACATTCATAATCATATCGTGCAACAGTGTCAGTCCAGAACAAGTTACGTAATAGATTATCCTCATTCAATGTATATTCGAAATACACACCAAGATCAGATAAGCTATTGCAGACAAATAATCAATTACGGCTTCAGAATCAGTCTCTGACAAATCTGCACGTCGACTAACATCGAGTTTATTATGCATATCTTTACCCATGAACCCAACATTATGAAAACCTCATACCTGGTCAGATTTAAAATCCATGAATTGACAGACTTTAACCCCTACATGTTGCAATGCATGAGCATGTGCTAAATCAACATTACTGACATGTCTGTAGGAACGAAGAAATTGGGTCTCAACGCCAACATGTGACTGTGGTCATCAGTAAATTTTACAACCACATATTTCTCTCTTGAATGATTAAATTTGATATGGAGTTCCGCTGGACAACCGTTATGAGTAATGCCATTCGGTTCCCTCACTCGATTAGTTCGGTCTAAATATTTTTTTGACCTATAAGGCTATAACCATGGCAAGAGCAAACCTAAGAACGAAATGCTATTTTGCCACTTTTATTATCTCTACGAATCTCATCTTTCCCAGTGGAGAATCCAACAGACTTCGAATGCTTTTTATACCATGCCTCGGCATCTTCAACTGAATCAAATTATGAACCAACACTTATTGATCCAGTGAAGTCATCTGTACATGTGTTCTTTGAAGGTTGAAGCTTGCTAATGTCTGTAGGATTAGTTGGAGTGGCTGATATATCCCCGAAATATTGGCTGGAATCTTCTTCATTGAGGTCGAACCCCCAAGCTGCAATACTTCCAGTAGCTGATGTTGCAGTCATCAGTACAACTGAAGCAAAAAATAAAATACCAAGTAAATAATCTGACTTAACGAAAAAAAACCTTTGATTAATTTCTAAGTTTAATCAACCACCCAACAAGATGATGGAATCAAATTTTAAATTCATTGCTACTGAAACCAGAAACACTGAACAAGTTGATGAAAGCTGCTGATGGTTTTACTTACTGATGAAACCAGAACCACCGAACTTCCTGTTGAAACCAGAAACAATGAACAAGTTGATGAAAGCCTGATGGAAAAACCTTTCTGTTGATGGAACCACCGAACTTCCGTTGAAACTAGAAACACTGACAAACAAAAAAATACTCAACAAACCTGTGAAACCGTAAATAGTAACAGCTGCACGTAGGTCTCTGAAGGTAGAATGAATTTGCTTGCTTGGGGTGGTTGGTGAAGAATAACTCTTCATGAAGCACAATCAAGAACATCAACTTCAAATAAATTTTCACTGCAAATTTTAATTTCCATTTATGAAGTAAGTTGAAAATAATAGGAGGCCCATGCTATGGATTTGGCCCATTTATTATTTTTGACTTTGGCATGCAATTTGAGAAGCCCATCTGAAGCCCATTAATAATGTAGGAGTAAATGATAATTAATTAAGTAAATTAAAAAATATAAGGCAACAAATATAATTAAAAAAATACTCATCTTCTATAATTAATAAAAATCATTTCATACTAATTACCTTTCATATGAAATAAAAAATTAATTATAAAAAAAATTAAAAATTATCCTCCATGCTCATTAACTTTAGTGAATATCCGAAATACTATTAATTATAACCAAATTTAATACTTACATAAATAAATAAGTAGAAAATTGATTAATTTAATATGGAATCGATTTGTTTTAATAAATTCGATTCGTTTCGTTTAATAAACGAATCGAAACGAATCGACCCATTTATTAAACGAATCCATTTTTTCAAACTCATATACATGCTTATTAACATATATAATTAACGAAAATTAAACCATAAAACATGTAATTAATATATTTATTAAAAATACCTCACCAAATATCGAAAATATTATTTTTTCTATGGTAATTAGCCATAATTACTCGAATCTTAATTGAAAAATAACAATAACTGGTAAAAGAAAATAATAAAACGATTCATTAACGAATAAACGAATCCATGATCTTAAATTCGTTTGATTAGTTTAATAAATGATTTGAATCGAATTGACCCATTTATTAAACGAATACATTTTTTCAAACTCATATTCGCTTTAAAGCGAATCAAATCGAACAAATAAACGAAATCCTTACCCAAATTGCCACCCCTAGCCGTAATGAATAAAAATTGTAAGCGAAAACAATAAGTATAAAACTCATATACATGCTCATTAACATATGTAATTAACGAAAATTATAAGTAGATATCAAGATTAATAATTTGTGCTCATTATTTGTGATGTTTCATCTTTTTGTATTAACTTATAACCATTAAACACGAAATCGAGAACGAATCGAAGTATTAAACATGATATTGAATAATTTGTAAGTGTTAGATATAACCAATACATGCAACTTGACACCATCGATATGCAATTTAACCATTAATATGCAACTTTCAACCTTAAAAGATGCAACAAATTTTTATGCTTGAAAAACAAAAAATTAAATAATGACCATTAAAAACGCAACTTTTAACAATAAACATGAAACTACAACCATTAGACATGTAAATTTTAGCAATAACATGCAATGGCAAATGCCTCGAAAACCGCATATGTAATTATGACCATTGAATATGCAACTTTTACCATTCGACTTGCAACTTTTACCAATAAATATACAATATTTCAAATATGAAACCTTTACAATAAACATTGAAACCTTTAACAATAAACATGCAATGTGAAATCATTGGACTTGAAATTTTAGCAATAACATGCAATTACATCTGCCTCGAAAATCGCATATGTAACTATGACCATTGAATATACAACTTCTACCATTACACTAACAATTTCACCAATAAATATGCAATATTGAAATATGAAACCTTTAACAATAAACATGCAACGTGAAACTATTGGACATGAAATTTTAGCAATAAAATGCAATTGCATCTACCTCGAAAATCGCACATGTAACTATGACCATTGAATATGCAAATTCTACCATTAAACTTGCAACGTTTACCAATAAATATGTATATTTCTAATATGAAACCTTTAACAATAAACATGCAACGTGAAACCATTCGACATGAAATTTTAGCAATAACATGCAATTTCATCTGCCTCGAAAATCTCACATGTAACTATGACCATTGAATATGCAAATTCTACCATTAAACTTGCAGCGTTTATCAATATTTCTAATATGAAACATTTAACAATAAACATGCAACATGAAACCATTGGACTTGAAATTTTAGCAATAACATGCAATTGCATCTGCCTTGAAAATCGCACATGTAATTATGACAATTGAATATGCAAATTCTACCATTAAACTTGCAGCGTTTACCAATAAATATGCAATATTTCTAATATGAAACCCTTAACAATAAACATGCAACATGAAACCATTGGACTTGAAATTTTAGCAATAACATGCAATTGCATCTGCCTCGAAAATCGCACATGTAACTATAACCATTGAATATGCAACTTCTACCATTACACTTGCAACATTCACCAATAATATGCAATATTTCTAATATGAAACCTTTAACAATGAACATGCAACATGAAACCATTGCACATGAAATTTTAGCAATAACCTGCAATTACTTCTGCCTCGAAAATCGCACATGTAACTATGACCATTGAATATGCAACTTATACCATTAGACTTGAATTTTTACCAATAAATATGTAATATTTCTAATATGAAACCTTTAACAATAAACATGCAACATGAAACCATTGGACTTAAAATTTTAGCAATAACATGCAATTGCATCTGCCTCGAAAATCGCACATGTAACTATGACCATTGAATATGCAACTTTTACCATTAGACTTGAAACCTTTACCAATAAATATGCAATATTTCTAATATGAAATTTTTAATAATAAACATGCAACATGAAACCATTGGACTTGAAATTTTAGCAATAACATGCAATTGCATCTGCCTCGATAATCGCACATGTAACTATGACCATTGAATATGCAACTTCTATCATTAACCTTGCAACGTTTACCAATAAATATGTAATATTTCTAATATGAAACCTTTAACAATGAAAATACAACCTACAACCATTAGACTTGAAATATTTAGTAAAAACATGCAATAAATTTTTTATATTATATTATTTTATTTTTATCAATATTTTATAATTTATTTAATAAAAAATAATTTTTATAATTTTTTTTTGAATAACTGGTTGCAACCGGTTGTTGCAACCAATTATTCTTTTTTTTTTATATGCTGACAACCATACGGTATGTTAGCAATGCCCATTGAAAGTGTGAATTTAGTATTGAAACCTGCAGCATAAATGAGGGATGGAGTCATCTGTCCGTGTAGCATGAAATATTAGTATCTCAAAATTTAATTTAGTTTATTGATTTTTGATGAAATAATACTGTTGGAAAATGTTGAAAACATTGATGGAACACCCATTTGCACAAAAAATGAATAATCATGCATGAAAAATGAAGAAATTGCATTATGTTTCATTTTTTCAAAATTGATTTTCGTCCAACTTTGGATCTTGATATCTTACTGAACAAAATGAATAATGACATGTTTTAAGATGTTTTGAAACTATGACATGTTATCTTTAATTCGGTTTATCATTTGCTTAATTTTGATTAAAAATGAGATATGAACTCTAGAAGTTGGCTAGTCGATATGTTTGTTACTCGGAAGACACTTTCATAAGCCAAAAATGACATGTCATTTGCGTTTTAGAAATGCAGATGACGTCGTTTGTCAACAACGTACTGCACATCGTACATTAAGCACTTAAGCAGATGATATGTCGGTGGCACCTAGATAAACCGACATGTCGGTTTCATCTAATTAAGCAACAAACATGTTGTACATGTACTCAACAAACATACATATCGTCTGTGCATGTGAGCCTATGTTGACCTCATTATTTAGTGATTTCGATGTATCTTTTCTTGATTTAGAACTTATTCTTGTTATAAAGGGAGTCCATAAGGGGTGTGCATTAATCGGTTTTAACCGATTAACCGAACCGTTCCGACCCACTTTTTTTTTATCACGGTTCAGTTAATTCGGTTAAATCGGTTATTACGGTTAAATTTTTTAATTTTTTTTGGTTATTCGGTTCGGTTACGGTTATGAGATTCGTATAACCGAACCGACCGATTAACCGAAATTAAACCATATATATATTAGCGCGTGTGAATCCTTAATTTTTTAGAGTTAAGATAGTCTG